>JAVJIF010008625.1:0-150614 GCA_038442645.1 Agave tequilana
ATACTAGACTTAGAATTATTATTTGTGACATGGATAATCTTGACTACATAATGTTCCTGAACTTGCCATATAATTTGTAACTAGTGATCTTGTGACCTGATGATTGTGACATATGACATTACTCGTCCTGGATGCTTCATGCTCATTTTATACATGTCATAGTATATATACATGACCTTATTTCACATGATCTAGTATTTTGTCACTCTCGCTAGTATCTTACCTGTCAGTTTATATTACAGTCAGATTTTTTATTCATTGATTCCAGTGCTCTACTTATATTGCCTTTTACTTTCACACTTTCATATTACAGTTTCCTATTTTCTTGTGTTCACTTGCTGGTCCACTTCTGACGGACCTTAATTTTTCAGCATCAGAACTCAAGGAGACTGACAAGCCACTGTTTGAAGAAACCCAGAAAGACTACTAGGCGTGAGTCTGAAGTTTCTTATCATATGTATTTTGGCATTTTGCCTTGTTATGATGTTTAGATTCCAAATTTGTAGTTTCTTTTTATTTCTGCTTTGTTATGTTTCAAATCTTGTATCCAGATAAAGACTATTGTAGATGTATGTCTTTTATTTGAAATGAAATATCTGGTTGTCTTTTGTACATGTGTGCGAGAATTGGCTCCTTCACTACAACGTAAGATTTTCACAGAGGAGATTTTCCTCTTCGTGAGTATCTGCTGGCCATCGTTAGGTACCCGTATTCTGTATTTTGGGAAGCAGGGCGTAACATGATTTTATTGGTATCAGAGCCAGGTTTATTTTAATTTCGCACCATATAAAGACAATCAGATTCACATATAAGAAAAAGTATCTATAACTGTCTGGATACACATTGTTAGCCTAAACTCGTACCTTAGATTCTTTTCTAAACTATTCCCTATCCGTTCCAGACACTCATGGCTCGAAACAAAAATATCCCATCTTCCTCCCAAGTCGACCCAACCTCAGAGAACATAGAGATTCTCCAAACTCTGAAACGCATGCTAGAATTACAGCAGGGTCATAATGGCCTGCTTCAGGCCAAAGTGGCGAGGGCCCAGGAGACCCTGGATCATGCTATGATGGGGTTAAGCTCTGACCATGTATCGACTAAGGTAGGAAACATCTCGGATTTTTGAATGTTGCACCCAAGTAACTTCTCAGGAAATTAGACACCACTAGAAGCTAAATAGTGGCTGATCAAGATGGAGTAACTACTGAATGCCACAAAAATTCCTGAGGAAGACCGGGTTGATGTAGTGAGTATCCAACTTACTGTCACCCATATCTGGTGGACGCTGTGATGGAAAGGCTGACTCTACCCATCAGCTGGAAGACATTTAGCGAGAGTTTCTTGGTAAAGTTCTTTCCTATGACTGCCAAAGTGGAGATGGAGCGACAATCATCAACTTGAATCAAGAGGAATGTATCGTGAATTAGTATGCTGCAGAATTTACCAGACTAAGTCGCTTGCGCCATACATGGTGGCATAAGAAGGGGACCGTACCAGGAGGTTTCTTTAAAGGCTGGATATTTACATTCAGAGCCATATTGTTGTACTCCCGCCATTACCTACGCCCAAGTTTTGGAGACAGCAAGGACTCAGGAGCAGATCTTATAGCAAAGGAGGCTACTGCGAGGGCTCTCCTAGAAATGCCCAATTACCTATAGTCCTGGTAGATTCGGTGTCAGGCCCCCACCACCCAAGAGGCCTGCCCTAGTTTCAATACCTGCTCCAATAGTAGCTCGGAAGGAGTTGGTCTGCACTTCCTATCATCTGCCTGGTTATGCTCTGAAGGACTGTAGATAGGAAAATCGCAAGTGCCTAGCCTGTGGGCTAGTGATCATCAGCTCCGCGACTGTCCCAAAGTTAACAATTTCATATCCAAAAGACCCTTATCACAGCAGGCCCCCACCCGCGCACAGCCCTAAGTTGCACTTTCAACCAAGCAGGAGATGTTCCTTAGAACCAAGGGAAAGATGCCTCAGCAAGGCTGACCAGTGAAGAGGCAGGGTCGGGCCTACACTCTGACTTTAGAGGAAGCTGAAGTGGCTGATGGAGTCATTGCAGGCACCATCTTAGTACAATCTATTCCTGAACTTGTTCTCTTTGATTCCGGGGCTACCCATTCTTTTATTTCTGCAAACTTTATTGCTCTGCATCACATTTCTTCTGATGATATGGTTAATCTCTGGAACATAGCCATGGGAGGCGGGATAGTTGTCTGTTCTAAGGAATGTAGGAAGTCTCTTACAGTGATATGTGGTAGAGAGTTTCTAGCCGACCTGATAGTCATAAACAACTTTGGATTTGACGTTGTCTTAAGCATGGACTGGTTGGGTACTTCCTATACTCTCATTGACTGTAGGAAGAAGAAAGTTACTTTTCGGGTCCCCTCTCATCTAGAGTTCGAATTTCATGCTGGGGATGCAACTCTGGAGCAAGCCCAATTCAAGAAGAGGTAACTAAAGGGAGTGCTTGAGTCCTTGAACTCTAAGGAGCAAGTTAATATGCCTGAGGTGGTATGTGAATTTCTTTACATCTTTCCCGAGGATCTCCCTGGACTACCGCCTGTTCGAGAGATTAATTTAGTATCGAAGTCTTGCCTAGAACAGCTCCTATTTCCAAGGTGTTGTACCGCATGACTTCGATAGAACTAGCGAAACTGAAGAAGCAGATTCAAGAATTGCTCGATAAGGGTTGATCCGACCGAGTGCTTCACCGTGGGGTGCTCCGGTCCTTTTAATCAAGAAGAAGGATGGTAGCCAGCGACTATGCATTGATTACCGGGAGCTGAACCACGTCACAGTCAAGAATAAGTATCCCTTACCCCAGATTGATGATCTCTTCAATCAACTGGGGGGAGCCACAATATTCTGTAAGCTAGATCTCCATTCTGCTTATCACCAAGTAGGGTGAAAGCTGAGGATGTATCTAAGACTGCTTTTTGGACGTGATATGGACATTTCGAGTTCCTTGTTATGCCATTCGGAGTCACCAATGCTCCTGCGGTATTCATGGACTTGATGAATCGCTTCTTTGCTCCATACTTAGATCCATTTGTCATAGTCTTCATTGATGATATCTTGATCTATTCCTAAACAAAAGAGGAGCATGTTGAGCACTTGAGGATTGTCCTGCAAACTCTAAGATAAGAGAAGTTATATGCAAAGCTTAGTAAATGCTCTTTTTGGCTCGATCATGTCTCATTTCTTGGGCACATCATATCTGGGGATGGCATCTCGGTGGATCCAGTCAAAGTAGAAACTGTCAGAGATTGGCCAATCCCTAAGTCTGTCAGGGAAGTGAAAAGTTTTCTTGAATTGGCTGGCTACTATTGTCGCTCTGTCCAAAATTTCTCCAGGATCGCTGAGTCTCTAACCAAGCTCACTAGAAAGGAAGTGAAGTATCGGTGGACTGAGGAATGCCAGTTATCATTTGAGGAACTGAAGGATCGATTGATGACAACACCAGTTCTAGCAATTCCAGATGGATCTAGAGGGATGGTGATACATAGTGATGCTTTTGGGCGCGGCCTGGGCTGTGTGTTGATGCAATGAGGCGGAGTGATATCAATCGCCTCAAGACAACTGAAGCCTCATGAGAGGAATTACCCAACCCATGATCTAGAACTGGCAGCGGCCATCTTCACCCTTAAGTTATAGAGATACTATCTTCTCGGGGCGCGTGTGGAGATATTCACAGATCATAAGAGTCAAGTACATTTTTTTACCCAGAAGGAGCTCAACATGTGCCAGAGGAGAGGGCTAGAGCTCACGACAAACTATGATCTAAATCCGTAATACCACCCCGGGAAGGTGAATGTAGTTCCTGATGCTCTCAGTAGGAAGCCCTCTTTCATGATGATACTCAGCAGAAGGAAATGCAGGAGGAGATCCTTAGGCTAGACTTGGAGATCATTTTACCTAGAGATATTGGAAGACTCATGACCTTGGTTAGTCAACCATTTCTGATCGAGAAGATCAAAGAGGTTCAGAGGGAAGACCCTAAGTTGCAGAAGATCAGAGAAGAGGTGCAAGCTGGACTAAGACAGGATATAGTCATCAATGGAGATGGTTCGCTTTGGTTCGGAAGCAGACTCTGTGTACCATCTGGGAAAGTTTAAAGGGAGTTACTCTCTGAAGCTCACAATTCTCCTTATTCGGTACACCCTGGGGGTACTAAAATGCACAAAGACCTCAAGCAAAACTTTTGGTGGTACCTGATGAAGAGAGAGATAGCTTGATTCGTAGCCGTTGCCTTGTATGCCAACAAGTCAAGGTAGAACACCAGAGGACGATTGGGATGCTACAACCACTCCCTATTCCCGAATGAAAGTGGAAGAATATCACCATGGACTTTGTTGTAGGCCTGCCTAGGAGTCCAAGAGGGAACAATTCTATAAGGGTGATCGTGGACTGACTCACTAAGAATGCTCACTTTATACTTTTTAGAGACGGACAGTCCACAGAAGCACTAGTAGAGAAGTACATATAGGAAATAGTCAGACTGCATAGAGTCCCTATTACTATTGTCTCAGATAGAGATACTAGATTTGTGTCGCGTTTCTGAGATAGTCTTCAGAGGAGCTTAGGCAGCAAGTTAAAGTTCAGCACGACATTCCATCCTCAAACTGATGGCCAATCAGAGAGAACCATCCAGATTCTAGAGGATATGTTTAGAGCCTGTATACTAGACTTTAAGGGATCATGAGATGGCCATCTACATATAGTTGAGTTCTCCTACAATAACAGCTATCAGGCTAGTATCCAGATGGCTCCATATGAAGCACTCTATAGGAGAAAGTGCAGATCTCCTGTGTGTTGGGATGAATTGGTGAAAAAAAGCTGCTCAGCCCAGATCTGATTTTGCAAATAGTAAAGAAGGTGGCCAAGATCAAGAAACATATGAAAGCCGCTCAAAATCGTCAAAAGAAGTTGGCCGATGTCAAGAGAAGACCCTTAGAGTTTGCAGTAGGTGACAATGTATTTCTTAAGATCTCACCAACTCAAAGGGTCATTAGGTTCAGTTGCAGTGGGAAGTTGAGTCCCAGATACATTAGACCTTTTGACATCATAGAACGAGTCAGAGAAGTAGCATACCGAGTAACCTTACCTCCAGTACTAGATGGTGTTCATGATGTATTCCACATCTCTTAATTAAGGAAGTACGTCAAGGACGACCAACATATTCTGGACTATGTAGATCTGAGACTGAATCACGATCTATCCTATGAGGCTCAGCCAATCCGCATCATTGAAAAGAAGGAGAAGGGTCTGAAGAACAAGACCATTCCCTGGTACTGGTATCTTGGGATCCAAACTCTCCTGAGAATTCAACCTAGGAATGGGAATATGAGATCAAGGCTAAATATCCTCATCTCTTCTTATGTAACTTATCTCAGTTCTAGCTATCTATTCATCATCTTATAGCTTAGAATACTCTTCTCCTTGTTTACTTTTGAATTTTGAGGACGAAATTCTTTTATTAGGTGGGTTGGATTATAACCCTCAGTTCCAGTCACTAGTATTTTCTACTGGTGGTTGATTGTTGGAAAACCACGCACGAAAAGTGTATGTTTTGAAATCAAGAGTTAAAGTGTGTGCTCTTTGGCTTCCTCGATACTTTCGTTATAGCTTAGAGGCTAAACGGGTCGAATTCACAGAGATGGAAAGTGATAGAAGCTTTACTGGAATGTTCACGTATGTGTTAAAGTTTCTTCATCGTTTGAAAGAATGAAAAGAAAGGAAAATAAAGAATGAAAAGAAAGGGTACGATGAAACGAAAAGAAGTGGGAAACATAAAAAAGATGATTTATGTGATTTTTGATATCTTGTTAAAACAAAGTAAAAAGGAAAGAAAACCCATGGCTACTAACTACTAATGGCTCCACTAACATGCTAACCTCTTAGTGATAGTTACCTCACATGTATCCTTGGTCATCACCAGTCCTTGGTTCAAGAGCGTTTCAAAGTATGACCCATATGTTAACTTTTCACATCCAAACTCAACAAATAAGTGCAAGCTACACTTAAACCATCAAAACTAAATAAGAGTAAGCATAGAATAAAGTAATGTTAGCTTGTTAGAGAGTTAAGATGTTAGAGTGTTAGAATCCATTATCATGAGCCATCAATGGTTCTTGCAAGAGCAAGGCCAAGTAGAGGCTATTGGATTCATGTGAATTATCAAGTAAGAAGTTAACAAGTTAGTGGTTAGTAGTTAGTAGCCATGAGAAGAAAATTAGCTAAACATGTAAAAAGAGCTAGAGAGAAGAAAACAAAGAGAGGTAAAGAGAATTTTTCATAGATTGTCACCTTATATTACAAGCACTCTTGCTTTCCAACCATGTACCACTCTCTCTCCTATTACAAGATCTATAAGAAATAAAAATTACAAAGGAGGAGGAAGAAGAACAACTAATCCAAACTACCCTAAACTACAACATGGAGAAGAAAACTATCCTACTCTCTGGATCTCTCCTAATACAGAATACAAAGGGGTATTTATAGGCAAAAGGGGCACACTAGAGGGACTGTACGGAGCCACGCGTTAAATTTTGACGCGCGGCTCCACACAAGAGCCGCAGAAACGTGGCCCAAGCCGCGTTTTCGTGGCTTGTTCTCCTGTCA
The DNA here is from genome assembly GCA_038442645.1 of Agave tequilana. Taxonomy (NCBI): domain Eukaryota; kingdom Viridiplantae; phylum Streptophyta; class Magnoliopsida; order Asparagales; family Asparagaceae; genus Agave; species Agave tequilana. The sequence continues at coordinate 6,624 of JAVJIF010008625.1, forward strand.
GCTGCATGTCCCGGTTTCTGGTTTTTGGCCCCTAGTTTTGACGAAACCACCCTCCAAAGTCAATGGCTATCTTTGTAGGCTTTTAATCACTAATTAAATGGTGATTTTGAGTCTTCTTCATTTCATGCCATGGACCAAGAATATGCAAGAGAGATATTATTAATAGAATTTAATATTAAATAAATGTGAAGATGTGGTATGAAATATGCAATTTTAGAGACTAATCAGTGGTCAGTATTGTATAAATACCTGTTCTGGTGGTCTAAACTAAGTCTACTTTAACTCTAATAAAATTTTCTAATATTTTAAATTTTTGTTGATTTTTCAATTTTTTTATAAATTACTTGAAGATTCTCAAAATTCGTGACCCATCTGTGTCGCTATATGACTTTTAAATTTTTAATTTGTAATTGGGGATAAATTTCATGAATCTGATTTCTCAGTAATGTTTAAAATAATATTTTCTATTTTTAAGAATTTTTCCGAATTAAATAGGAATTTAATTGAGTTAAGAAAATACAACAACAAAAATAAATTAAAAAATTGGAAAAATAAACCACTTATAATAATTCTTCCATGTTTCAAATCCCTGACCTCCTCATTTAAACCCACAAGCTCCCACGACTATGCCACATTAGCATGTGGTCTAAAGGCCCAAGCCCATTTATTTAAACCTCAATTAACTCCCTTCATCCTCTCCAACTTCCACCACTCTCTCTAACTTCTCCCACACTTTCTCTTTCTCATTCTTACTCATCCAAACTGAACCGATTACTCCTTCCACATAGCCTAACTCTCAGGGGTGGCTTGGGGGGGTGTGTGTTGCTTATAAAGGGGTATCTCACCATCTCAAGACACTTACAAAATCAAAACTTCTCTCCCTTTTTCAATATACTCTCTCTTTCTATTTCAAATTTAGCAAGATTATAAAGTACTGGATGAGGGAAAGAAGATTCAGACTGAAGGGAAGCGTTCCAGGTATTATTTTTAATTTTCGTAGAATTTAGTTTGTGTGGTATTTCATCGAACACGTAGTACGCATTACATGTTAGTTGTAATTTCACCTTGAAAAACTTATGCTAAAATCAAAATAAAATTTTATAGAACATCTAAGATATGTCTTGTATTTATCATAACTATTTTAGGATTTTATCCATTTTATTTAGAGGAAAAAATGAGATGGTGGTGCACTGTGCTGTGCACTCGGCCGAGCCAGGCCAGCCCAACCTAGCCTGGTCGGGCCAGACCCGACTGGGTCTATGCCCAGCACAAACCCAGTCTGGGTCTGTGTTTAACAGACCTGGGTTTGGGTCTGTTTTATAGACTTGAACCCGGCCCCAATTTTAAAAAAAAAAAACAGAGAAAAGAGAAAAAGAAAGAAAAAAGAAAAGAAAGAAAAAAGAAATAGGAAAAGAAAAAGAAAAGAAATAAATAAAATAAAAATATGTAGAAAAATTATTATAGCATTGTACTATCGTAAACCCAGACCCAAACCCATTATTATAGCAGACATGTTACTGTAGCAAACAGACCCATTAAGCTTTTTATTGATTTTTAGGTTTATTTTATTCAGAAAATTTCAGAAAATTCACAAAAAATTGCAGAAAATTCATAGAAAATCACAAGCTAAATTGGGACTCTGTAAAATTATTTTGAATGTAATGCTACTTAGAATAATAAGAAATTAATTCTTCTTTATAATTATTATTTAATGATAATTTATTTAAAAATGGCCAATAAATTTCTAAATAGCACAAAATATAAAAACATCATAATTTAGTAATATGTAAACATTATACAAAAAATTATTAGCTTATACCTATATTTTATCATGAAATATTTTTAAATGGTTGCTAAAATTAAGAAATTGAATTATTTGAAAATATTAACCAACCAAAATTATAATAAATAGTAAAAAAATTATATTCTCATTCAACTTATCACTGAATAAATAACATGTCAAGTCTCTAATTAATTCACGCAATATTTAGGCCGCAATTTTACCCAGAGCCAGTTGCAATAACGGGAATTCAGATTCTAACGATATAAGGCAAGTAAACAACTCTCTCTCCTTTGTGTTCTTTTGTTAGTTTATAAATTCTTTAAAAATCTCAATTTCCATATCTTTTCCTGATCATGTGTATCGTAAGACATGCATACATAGGATGTTTGTCACATAAATGACCATTCAAGCACAATTGTAAGTTAGTAAATATTGTACAAGTAAGTTGACGTCACCTTATATCATGATTACTAATTTATGATTATGTCTACACCCTAATACACTGGCATCACTTATACTATTATCCATTTGTTACTCGATGTTGTCACTGTGTTCTATTTTCCTGAAATTTTGATATGTATTGTGATCACTATTTGACACTGATACTTTTGATACTGATCCCTAATCCTGTCACGTTGAGTCACATATTATCTTGCGCTTATATTGATTAATAAAATTAATCAAGCCGGGGTTACTAGAGAAGACTGTAGTAGGAAAAATCCATGGTGGTGTGCTTGAAAGGGTGACCCCTAGTGGATTTGGATGCCACAAGTGATTTTGTTATTTATGCGTACTCCTGTTATTACATATTACATGATACCTGAGTACAATGAGCTGTTTCTCCCTATTATCAGGATCCACTAACACATCACTTATTTGACATGTAGTTGTCCTGTGGGATGGGACACAGGATGGCTGCATTAGTTAGGGTAATAAAATATACTAGACTTAGAATTATCATTTGTGATATGGATAATCTTGACTACATGATGTTCCTGAACTTGCCATATTGTTCTTAACTTGTGATCTTGTGATCTTGCGAACTGATGATTATGATATATGACATTACTCGTCCAGGGTGCTTCATGCTCATTATATACATGTCATAGTATACATACATAACCTTATATGACACGATCTAGTGTTCTGTTACTCTCGCTGATATCGTACCTGTAAGTTTATATTACCGTCAGATTTATTATTCATTGATTCCGGTGCTATACTTAATTGCCCTTTACTTTCACACTTCCATATTATTGTTTTCACTTTTCGTGTGTGCATTTGCTAGTCCGCTTCTGACGGACCTTAATTTTTCAGCATCAGAGCTTGAGGAGACTGACGAGCCACTGTTCAAAGAAACTCAGGAAGACTACTAGGTGTGAGTCTGAAGTTTCTTATCGTATGTATTTTAGCATTTTGCCTTGTTATGATGTCCCGACGCCAAAATTATAGCTTCTTTTATTTATACTTTGTTATATTTCAAATCTTCTATGTTTTTTATGTGAAATGAAACATATGGTTGTCTTTTGTTCATGTGTGCGAGAATTTGGCTCCTTTACTATAGCGTAAGGTATTCACGGGAGAGATTTCCCTCTTCGTGAGTAACTGCTGGCCATCGTCACGTACGAATATTCCTTATTTTAGGAAGTGGGGCGTGACAGACACTCTACCGCTGCTCATATGATGGCATTCTACTCCATTGCCTATCTAACTCTAAGCACAAGAAGTGCTTAAAGAGGGACACGATGTTATATGTCAGGCTCATCAACCAGGTTTGAAACTCAAGGATTGATTAACACAGACTCAGTTATTATTGGCCAACCATGATAGCTGATGCAATCAAATATGCATAAAGGTGTAAAGTTTGTTAAATCCACGCAGACTTCATACATCACCCCTGGAGCTACTTCACCCAACTGTGGATTTGTGGCCATTCGAGACGTGGGGAATCAATGTCATAGGACCTATCAGGCTCTCATAAATGAAAGGTCATTAGTTCATCTTAGCGATAACCGATTATTTCTCAAAGTAGGCAGAAGCTATACAACTTATTGAAGTCAAAACTTCCAACGTAGTCAACTTTATTAAACACCATGTTATCTATCGATTTGGTGTCCCTAGGGAGATTATTGATGACAACGGTCCCAAGTTTGCAAGCCAAGTATTCTACCGGTTCTGCAATAAGTATCAAATTCAAAATGTGGCTTCAACCACTTATAACCCTGCTGCTAATGGTTTAGCGGAAGCATTCAACAAGACAAGTATTAAGTCACTCAAGAAATTTGTTTCATCAAGCAAACGAAATTGGAATGAGAAGCTCGGAGAATGTCTTTGGGTCTACGGAACAACGGTCTAAGCCTCAACATGCAACACGTTTTTTTCTCTAGTATACGGGTGTGAAGCAGTCATACCTCTAGAGATCCAGATGCCATTGCTATGGGTCTCCTTAGCAACCAAAATGACTAAGGAAGACAATGATCGGCTATGCCTTCAAGAACTCAAAGCCCTAGACGAGAGATGACTATAAGCTCAACAATGCACTAAATTGTACCAAGTTCGGATCTCGAAAGCCTTCAATAAGAAAGTTAAAGAAAGGACATTTCAGAAAGGAGACTTTGTTTTAGCCGTCAGACGACGCATGGTGATGACACACAAAACCAAAAGTAAACTTCAACCTAAATGGGAAGGGCCGCTCATGATAGAAATAGTCTACTCAAATGGAGCCTATCGCCTAGCAACTACAGGCGGCGACATACTCATGATGCCGGTTAATGGTAAATTCCTAAAGAAGTACTATCCTTGATTACGTTAACACCTCACCTCTAATCAAATAAGTACTCGTTATGACCATGTTAACATTAAACCTCTGGTTATTCCAATTAATATCACTTAATTGTTTCTCCTTCTTCAAAGGAGTATCTTCTACCCCCAACGGAATTGATTTCAATTCTACTCCTCATAATTCAAAGATGATATTTCTGCAGGGAACACCAAACTACTTGTCCCACTCCCCACGGAGTTTTTCTTAACTCTTTAATCTCCAATGAGATTTTAGAGGTCACCAGTAGAATACAGAAATGTTTACTTCATGTGACACGATCTGAAGCCTTTGGTAAATAAGGCTTGAGGAAAATATTGGCTTTTAAGTCCAATATAAATTCTCAACAACTCATTATGCTAGAATAGCATGGCTAGCCTAACTCAAACGGTAGTTGGTAAAGGCACCAAATTCGTTGACAGCTGAGAATTTGCTAAAACTTCTATGGTACGTGATCCCATTTGATTCCCCTCCAAAATCTCTTACTAATTCCTGTTCTTGAAATGGTGGGGCCAAACAAAATGATATTCATTTCCCCAATGAAATGAATCATAAGTCAAATCTATCATGTTAATATTAAACCTCTGATAGTGAGACTCTGACATATTCCCCGAATAATCAACATCCCCGGTGGAAGATTCAAATTTTTTCCCAGCAAACCAAGGCTTCACTTGTCATTCTCTTCCATAGAATGATAGGCCCACTTAAAGTCACAAGGCAATCTCTGTCATGTTAATAGTAAACCTCTGAACAGCGGATCCAGACTCAACCTGTTATATCTGTAAAAGATCCCTGAACAGTCAAGTCTACAACTCAAATTCTTTATTTTACCTTAGGATAAAGAATGCTTGCTAGGCTATTCGGTCTCTAGGTTAGTTATGTCCAGTCAATCACCTCTGAACCGACGAGTCCCCATTTCAGTCCAGTAGGGACTTTTTTGTTCTTGTCGTTATGTCCAGTTCGTCACCTCTGAACGGTAGGATTATAACCCAGGCGGCATCTTAATCGGTCATGTCCAGTCAATCACCTCTGAACCAGCAGACAATCGGGTTCCCTCTTTGTACCGTCATGTCTAGTTTATCACCTCTGAACGGTAAGGCTTTAAATTTGTAGTCTCCAAACTATCATGTCTAATTCGCCACCTCTAAACCAATCGGATCCCGAACTTCATCCTTTAGTCCTTTGTGGACTTTCCTTCTGCTGCCATATTAACATTAAACCTTTAAACAGTGAATTGCGAGCGTAGTATCTCTTAGTTGGTCATGGCCAGTCAATCACCTCTGAACCAACGGATGTCCAGATTCAATTCACCTTTGCAGTCCCTTGTGGGCTAGTTGCCAAGTTAATACGACTATTTCTGGTAGCGGATTTGGAATTTAGCGCGTCTTAGTCTATCACGTTCAGTCAGTAACCTCTGAATAGACGGGCCTCTAAAACCGGGTTCACCCTTTTCATTCTTGTCGCATGTCGAATCCGTCACCTCTGAATGATATAAATTCTAAGTCCGGTAATCTTCAACCAGTCACGTCCAGTTTGTCACCTCTTAACTGACAAACTTTAGACTTCCTCGCGTTGTTGTGGTGCCTAATTCGTCGCAACTAGTTCATAATCCGACGGTTTTTAATCTGTTATGTTAATATAAACCTCTCAACAGAAAGGTCATCAAGTTCACTTCATTTCTTTTTCATCCCTAACAAGATTTGAATCGAGTCGTCACTCAAACTTATTGGTGGTAATTTATCAAATAACTAATTCTATCACGTTATCAACCTCTGAATAGATTAGTTAATATTCTTATGGTATAAGTTGGAAGACTCTACCATTATTTTGTTTCTTTTGAGAGCTAAAATTAAACCTAAAATTACTGCAAACTCAAAAAAAAGAAAGCAGGGACACGATAGAAGAGTCAAATAAAATTATGCTTTTTCATTGATTCAAAAGAAGAAAAAAAGCTACATGGATTACAAACTACGATTGTGTTTAGTAGAACTTGATTCGTTCTTCAAGTATAGCTAGCCTGCTCTTTCTTTCTTCAATGGCTCTGATGAAAGCCTGCAATCTCAGCTTAGCTTCATTGAAGTTCGCCATTTGAGACAAGCGAGCCTCGATCTCCGCCAGAGTTGCCCTTTTCTCTATCTCCTGCTACAGAACTTCATCGTTTTGGGCTTCGAGCTGCTCCAACCGAGCGATCTCCTCGAGAGACACCAGTTTAGCCTTGGACAGGAGAAGATTGACCCTCTTGATCATTTCTTTAGCCTTTTCTATCTTATCCTCGGCATCAAGAAGAGCGCTGTTGGAGGCATCGATAGCATCACCTATCTCTACTTTTCTTACCTCCAAGGACTTCAATTTCGAAGATACCGCCTCAGCTATTTTGTGTGTCTTTAGGTGAGGTTTCTTCATTTGAGTCGTAAGACTTTTAAGCTCCTCTTCTACCGATGGAGTCAAGTCCGAGCTGCTAAGGCGACGCCACTCACCCATGTCCTTCTCGAATTTCTCCACCAACAGCTCTGGGGCAGCAACTTCATCATCCCCTCCAAAATTTCGAATACTCTCAACATTATGAGAGAGGACCACCTTCAGAGCTGCAAATGAAGTGATCGAGCCCTTCAAAATCAAGGCAATGGATCGCTTCAAGCTTTTATAAAAGCTATCAACCATTTCTACCACAAATTCCTTCTCAGCTTCAATTACTCCCGACGAGCGAGCAATCCCCAAAGATAAAACCTCCAATGGTTTCACCATCACAACAATGGAAGAAGTGGCAGAAATACTTATCTGAGATGGACGAGGAATCACTATAAACCAAGGAGGAGTCTTCATCGACACCAATACACCGGCCACAAGAAAAGTAGGGCTAGTGACTACTCTAGAAAGAGCTAGCTTGACAATCAACGTCTAAGACGTCGGTCTGGTGATTACCCTGAGACTAGTTGTTGCCAAAACTGGCGACATCGTGGAAGCCACCGTCATCTCGCCGGCCGATTCAGGTGGAGGTGTGATTAGTTCTGTCGATAACGTGGAAGGGAGAACAACCCTCGTCTCCTCAGCTGTTGCAAGATCACCAACAAACTTCGGTTTGTATGAAGGCAGGTCGTGATATAGGACATCCAACTTCACGACCTCTATAGTAGCCGAGGTACTTGTCTCCTCACTAATCTCTTTAGAGAGGCCTGCAGGCTCCTCCGAAGTTGATGCTGCCAGAGATGGAATACCTGCAAGAGTATTTTATTAGGTCAAAGGTAAGCAAAAAGAGATAGGTTATTACCAGTGTTGGAACTTATTTTGATGATAATAAATGTAATTTATACTATTTTTGTGTATTCTTAGATATTTGTTAAAAGCGTTATCATACATAAAATAGTCCTATTAGTAGACTTGACCCTTCCTATTAGTTGACTTGACCCTTCTTGTAGTTGACTAATACCTTCTCTAGTCGACTTATAAAAGTCCTATAGTCGACTAAGCATTGTCCTGAAAAGATATCAACTTTCTGTTTAGCAGCATTAGTTGACTTATCAACATTTCTAGTCGACTAATACAAGTTATAGTCGACTTATAAACTCTACTGGTCGACTAATTTCAGTTTTCAGAAACTTATCATTTGTATCAGTCTTAATGTAGTCGACTTGCTTTCTTTGATTAGTCAACTAACCCAGTCAAAATTGCCTATCCTAGTCGACTAACCCCAACTCCTAGTCGACTTATAGTTGTTTGTAACTGTTGTACAATTATTGAATTTTGGTATTTTATCCAACATTTTAATATTCAAATTTATCCTGATAACTATCCTAAGTGACCATAGATTTCACCTATAAATGTTGTCTTAGGCTAAATCACCAATTCATATCAACAATTTTCTGCCTAAAAACTTTGTTCAAAAATCTGTTTTTCAGAAAACTGTTTTCACTTTCTATTCTTTACACAAATTCTAATACTTTATTGAAGAATTCTGAGAGTTCACCTATAAGAGTCCTTGTCCACGATCACATACAGATTCAAGGCTTATAAGATTGATTGTAATTGCTCAAAGAGAAAGATTGTACAAGAGTGTCTTCGGGTTGAAGAGAAGTTGTACAAGGTATTGTTGTCTTCTTGGTGTAAGAAGAGTTGTACACATTTGGCAATGGGTGCTTTGTCAAATGGTGTACAGGTGTTGATTTTGGGTGTACAAAATCAAGGATAAGGAAAATCTCAAGCGGGTTGCTTAGGGACTGGATGTAGGTCAAGAGGACCGAACTAGGATAAAATCTCTTGCGTTTGCGTTTAATCATTTTCTAAGATTTATTTCCTTTCCTTCAAGTTATTTTATTTAACGCTAATATCTTTATTTGAATATTGTGTTGACGTAATTTTTAGATCCTACAATTGGTCTTAGAGCCCTGCATATCCGGTCAATACCCTACAAGGATGGTAACGGAATTTCCTTCATCGTAATTCAGAGAAGGACATTCTACACAGCGTCCACCACTATTTGATGGATCGAACTATAACTATTGGAAGTGTAGAATGAATATTTACTTACAATCGCTCAACTACGAACTATGGAATATAGTAGAAGCAGCGTACACCAAACCGACTACCAATTACAGCGCCTGGAGTGAAGAACAAAAGAAGTTAGCAAATCTTGATGCCAAAGGAATGAACGCGCTTTTTTGTCTCTTGAACAAAGAAGAAGTCAATCGCGTGTCAACGATCAGATCTGTAAATCAAATATGGCAAACTCTATAGGTAACACATGAAGGCACAAATAAGGTTAACGAATCTAAAATTTCTATTCTTATCCACAGGTTTGAACTCTTCAAATGAAGGAGAATGAAACCATCTCAAAAATGGTTACAAGATTCACCGACATTACAAATTTCTTAGTAGACCTTGGAAAGGAATACACTCAAGTCGAAAAAGTGAGAAAGATTCTTCGTGCAATCACACCAGATTGGGAGAAGAAGACTACTACAATTGAAGAAGCAAATGATCTCTCAACTATGTCATTAGAAAACCTTATTGGTAATTTAATGGCATATGAAGTACAACTTGAAGACAAGAAGAATGATGACCTTCAACATCAATCAAAGAAGAAAGTACTTGCCTTCTATATATCCTCAGACATATACAATTCAGATGATGATGAAGAGGAGATGGCAATGCTCTCAAAAAAATTCTGAAACTTCTTGAAGCAAGGTAAATTTAATCTTATATGTTTTAATTATAATAAAATAGGTCATACAAAGAAGGATTGCCCATTACTAAAAAACAAAGGTAAATTTAAAAGCAAAAAATTCAAAAAGAAGAAAGATTTTCAAGCATCATGGGAGAATAGTGATTCATCTTCCTCTGACAAAGAAGAAACAACTGAACGCGCCAACATATGTTTTATGGCTCATGAAGAAGATGCAATACAATATACTGAACTCTTAGATGTATTTCATAAGTTATATAATGATCTTAAGAATGAAAAGATGAAAAATAAAGTTTTATCAAAGGAAAATGAAAGACTTTACAAAGAAAATGAACTTCATATTTCTAAGTTGTCTTTCTTAAATTCTCAAAAAAATGAATTTGAAAAAGTTATATCTTGACTGAAAAAGGATAATGAGGATTTCTTAAAAGAAACTCTTTTGCTTAAAAAAGAAACTATATCTCTAAATAAAAGAATTTTTGTTTTAGATAAAGACATGATAAGTTTTAAAGATAAATATGAAGAACTTTTGAATAAAGTAACAAAGTTTAATAAAGGAACAGAAAATTTAAATGATATATTGTCATATCAAAAGGTTTCATATAATCATTTTGGACTTAGATTTTCAAAAGATAAGCATATTGGTCTTTGTTGTTCAAAAAATACTGTTGGAAGAACTACACATGTTTACAAAAAGAATAATGATAATTCTTTTAAGAAGACCTGAAACCAAAGTTTAAATATATTTGGATTCCTAAAAATCTAAATAATATGGACAAAAATGCTCATATTACATCATATATACATGATATATATAATTCATGCAATTATGTTTATACTAACAGATGGAAACCATATTCAAATTGGGTTTGGATTTCTAAAAGTTAATGTTTTTGATCATGTTATGTTTGGTACTATTAACAATGTTTTATCCTATAGGTACCATACAAAGAAAAGAGAATGCCTGATGAAATAAGTTATTTCTAACATTTGAAAAAAATATATCATATGTATGCTATGATGCAAAGGGAGAACAATTATTATATACACACACACACACACACACACACACACACACACACATATCTATATATTTGTTATAACCCATTTTTATGCAGGGGGAGAACATATATTTGTTATAATCTTTTTTCTGCAGGGGGAGTTTCTCTATAGGGGGAGCTTGTGCATACACACATTGTCATCATCAAAAAGGGGGAGAATATTAGAACTTATTTTGATGATAACAAATGTAATTTGTACTATTTTTGTATATTTTTAGATATTTGTTAAAAGTCTTGATCATACACAAATAGTCCTATTAGTAGACTTGACCCTTCCTATTAGTAGACTTGACCCTTCTTGTAGTCGACTGATACCTTATCTAGTCGACTTATAAAAGTCCTATAGTCGACTAAGTATTGTCCTGAAAAGATATCAACTTTCTGTTTAGCAACATTAGTCTACTTATTAACATTTTTAGTCGACTAATACAAGTTATAATTGACTTATAAACTCTGTTGGTCGACTAAATTCAGTTTTCAGAAACTTATCATTTGTATCAGTCTTAATGTAGTCGACCTGCTTTCTTTGATTAGTCGATTAACCCCAACCTCTAGTCGACTTATAGCAGTTTGTAACTGTTGTACAGTTATTAAATTCTGGTATTTTATCCAATATTTTAATATTCAAATTTGTCCTGATACTACCCTAACTGACCATAGATTTCACCTATAAATAGGGATATTGTCATAGGCTAAATCACCAATTCATATCAATAGTTTTCTGCCCAAAAACTTTGTTCAAAATCTTTTTTTCAGAAAACTGTTTCCATTTTCTATTCTTTACACAAATTCCAATCCTTTAGTGAAGAATTCTGAGAGTCCACCTATAAGAGTCCTTGTTTATGATCACATATAGATTCAAGACTTATAAGATTGATTGTAATCACTCAAAAAGAAAGATTATACAAGAGCGCCTTCGGGTTGAAGAGAAGTTGTACAAGGTGTTGTTGTCTTCTTAGTGTAAGAAGAGTTGTACACATTTAAAAAAGGTTGTTTTGTCAAGTGGTTTACAGGTGTTGATTTTGGGTGTACAAAATCAAGGATACGGAAAATCTCAAGCAGGTTGCTTGGGACTGGATGTAGGTTAAGAGGACCGAACCAGGATAAAATCTCTTGTGTTTGCGTTTGATCATTTTCTGAGATTTATTTTCTTTCCTACAAGTTATTTTATTTAACGCTAATATCTTTATTTGAGTGTTGTGTTGACGTAATTTTTAGATCCTACAACCGGAAGGAGTTGAAACCGCGATAGTTATAGCCTCAGACTTGGTCGTCTCCTCGGTAGTGTATTTGGGGCTCCCTCGACGACTACGCTTACTTTGATTGATGCGGTAGCAGAAATCTCGACGGTAACTGGGGAAACACCAGTTCCCGCCAAATCATAAGAGGTTGACTTAGAAAGATGTTCATCAGTCCTGAAGGCCTCAGTAATTATGGCAACACCCAGTTCTCCTTTAACCGTCGCACTCGCTATAGGTCCGCGACCAATCCTTTTGAACTTGAGACCATTGGGCTTTCCCTGCCCTCGCCTGCACCGAAGGGACAAACGTTGGCTGCGCGACCCTCAAGTTCATCGGAGACGAAGTAGCTGGCTTTGTCACCCTCTCTGTAAGTGAACAACGGATCGTAATGACCTATTTGTTCCCCCGCGGCCTCAGTTCCTGCATCCCAAATTAACAAGTTAATTACACGGGAAGAGAGAATAATTAAAAATCATGTAAACAGGAACTAATCTTACCTAAGGATGGAGCAGTTATTTCAGGTGCTTTCTTCTATGCCGATAATTTTATAACTAACAGGGCAGAAGGAGGGACGATCACAAACGATTCGCTCTCCACAATGACTGGAGTGTGGCGGCGAGGCTTCTTCATCACCTTCTTCTTGCGAGGATTGCCCTCTCGCTTCCGTTTGAAGTGAACGTCTGGGTTTTCCTCTTTCTCCTCCTCTTCTTCTTCCATTTCCACTTCCTTCATGGGAGCTATACCTACCCCACCGAGAGCATCTCGTGGTACTTCGACACTAGCAACATCCTCAAAATGAGGGCTTTCAGTATCAGAAGCTTCACTGTCAATTTTAGCAATGAACTCAGGAAGGCCTGGCACTCAAACTCTTTTGCTCCCCTCTTCTTCGCTTAGATATCCACTTCAAGCTGGAGGAGTTAATGTTGAACCCTGTTGGCATTGAATTGGAAGTCTTATACCATTGGCAAAACCCTAAAGTCATCAGCAGGTTTGGGGTCCTTAATGGCATGCATAATTATGTCTCGATGCCGCCAGCAATAAAATATCGCCAAGCTCGAGCACCGTCGATCAAGCTCCCCATTAAAGCCAAGTTGGGGTTTGAATTACCGATGTAGAGCTGGTCGTATCCGAACTGGCGAGCAAAACGGCTGGGGATGTACGGTTCCAGGTAATAGATGTCTCCACTCTGGTATACCAAGTGGGAAGGCCTGATGCTAACTAGCCACTCAAACACTCTACGGCGTAGTGACGTTATACCATCTCTGGCATCCTTTAACTCTTCTCCATAACCAGCATCTCGGATGTAGGAGAAGCATTAGAAGAGACATTACACATCATGGTGGCACAGCAATTTGCAGACCCCGGCCACGTAGATCCGCTCCCACGATGATCCTTTGGACCGGCAGAGATGCGCGATACGAAAACCCTCTGGAGGCTTTTCTTCGGGTTGGATGATTGTCGAACAGTGCAGGGCGAACCATGCCATCAGGTATGAGGGCGGCATTTTAACCCTAGGGTTCGGCCAATCGTGAGGTAAAACTGTTCCTTTACCCCTCTTCGTTGCGGGTAGCCTACAAAAGGCCTCTGTTAATGCATGAAAACCTCGCTTTATGCAACATACTATAGCCAGAAGTAGCCCGAGAGAGCAACCGTGGACTAAGAGAATGACTGGAAGCAATACAGTTGGGAGAATTGTGTCGTAGGGAGGAGATGACACTACACACCTCTTTAACCAAACTGACAGAAAGTCAGCCAAAAGCGCTTTCCAGGATATCAGTTGGCGAGCCTGATGATGAAAGCTCTTAAGGGTATCTCCCTTTTCATAAATACTATCGTCTTCTTCTAAAATGATATCTCTCTGGTCATGCTCCCTCATCATTCAAAGAATGTCCTCCTCTACTATCCCAAAATGAGCTTCTTTAGGAGCTTTCTCAAGAGAGGGAAACAGATAATCTGCCCAACTCTTTAAAGTGTTCGAACTTCTCTTATAACCACCATGCTCATCCAAGCAGATGTAGAAGTGGCAGATTAGCTCTCTGTAAGTCTCGAATAAAGCGGGCTCTTGTTTCTCTAACAACGCCAGCTCTGATTCGCAAGGGAAATACTTCTCGTAGGGGAGAGATCCCATTGGCAAGGCAGAGGCTTCCCGTATCTCATGCAAAGCCATATCCAGTTCGTCCACAGGAGTGAAGAAAGTCCCTGTGGCTGGACAGCATAATTCAAAAATGGCGTAGAAGTTTCCAACGCTCATCTGAATGTTGTAGCATGTGGCCCTAACAGCTTCGCAAAGTCTGAGTCTTTTTAGGTCCTCTCTGAAGTAAGCCAGGACGTATAGGGTCAAGTTCTTCCACTAGTCCTACGGAGGATGAATCCAACTAGGGGCTTTGAAGTCCATCGCCAGATAGTTGCTGCTGACTTTTAAGAACTGGTTGCCAAAAGTCTGGGCCATGGCTGGGTTTTCCCCCAGATGTCTTGTAGGACATTCCCGGGGTGAAGACCTAGTATGCACCGGGGGGGGCCTGCCCTGGTGTAACCGTGGGAGGAAGCTATCAGAATTCCCATGTGGACTAAGTCGATAGTCCGGGTCACCTGCCAGTTCATCTTCCTAGGCCTTGTCACACACTGGAAGAAGGATAGCTGGAAGTGATGTTTGCTCGATGGAAGGTAATACTTCTCACCATTCAAGGTGAAAATCCACTGCCCTTCTCTGGCTAGCAGCTACTGATACGTGTCAGGCGCCGCATCCCCAGACCTAAAGCCAGACTTCTAGTATATCTTCTGGTCACGATCTTCTAAAGGAGCAGTGGTAAGTATACTCCTCATCTTGCGATGATCTCCAGTTTGAATTAAGACATCGCGATCAGGAGTGCTCCTTTTAGTGAATAAAGAAGCCTGCCCTAGGAACTGCAGACTGACATTCTCATCTAATCCCTTGGCTGACCTGAAAAAACTGTTCAATGGTCCAAGAGTATAGTGCACTGCAAAAATAGAAAAAAGAGGCAAACATGTTAGCCTATGGACAAAAGGAAAAAGGATGCAAAGAAATTCTAAGGCATAACTTCGCTTTTCAAGCGAAGCTAGCTCAACAGGCATAGCTTGACTTTTTTTCAAGGGAAGCTAGCTCAGCATCAGCTTCGCACTCTGTGCAAAGGCACAGTGCAGAAAGTCACAAAGGACAGGCATAGCTTCACTTGAAAGCTAGCTCAACGGCATAGCTTTGCTTTTTCAAGTGAAGCTAGCTCAGCATCAGCTTCGCTCCGAAGCTTAACTTCGCATTTTGCCTCAAAAGCCCCAAGGGCTAGCTTCGCTGGGAAGTATAAAAGGCACTTATGCCTAAACAGTCCAAAGGACTCAAATCCTTCAATTAGCTTCGCTCTGAAGCTCTGCTTCGCATTCTGCCCAGAGATAGAATGCAAAAATAGCCCCAAGGGCTAGCTTCCCATAGAAGCTTGGGAAAGAAGCCCTTTGGTTTTTGATTTTGATTCATGAAATTAAAGGGGAACAAAATCCCTTAAAAATCGATAGAACCAAAATTAATGGAGTTCGACTCCCTGAGATCACCAAATCATGGTGATTCATAGTGGGTTCACCATGAAATAGCCAAACTTGGCTCCAAAAGAGATGAAAAATCTCTAAAAAAGGGAGAAATCCCTACCCACAATGGGTCAATCAACGGTAGGGAATGGCGGCGCCATCGCAGAGGTGGCGACCTCCTTTCCTGGATGTTTCTTGGGGGCTATGAGATCACAACTTATCTGAGAGAGGAGGTTGAGTGTCTAAAAAGTTCTAGACTTGTGAAGAAATGAAGACGAAAGAGATGTGCCATCTCTGAGAAAATGCGAAGTTAAAATAGAAAAGATGACTTCTCTGATGTAGCGCTTGGGCTTTTATCGGCGCTCAACATTGAGCTTCGCCTCCTCAAAAGAAGGACAAATTGTAATTTCAATTTAATTTGAAATGATGGTTGAAAAATCTAAAACAGCGAAGTTAGCTAACTTCACTCAAATACCTTCTTTAGCTTCGCAGGAAGTTTTGTTAAATTTGCTGCGAGCTTGTATCTTAGCTCCCCTCATAGCTCATTTTTTCTTCGCTTGAAGCTTAAACTCTAGCTCCGTTGAGAGCTCATCCTTAGCTTCACCAGAAGCTTCATCTTAGCTCCGCTGAGAGCTTATTTCTCATGGAATTCCTAGGGTAAAATCAATCCGGTTAGCCACTTCAGTGTACAGTTGCACCTAATTGATTTTTCTGACATAAACGATTTAGGTATCAGTCTTCAAATTCAATCAGAATCTCTACCAATCCATTACAGATTCATGAAAACTTTGAAGGGGGTTTTGTTGACACTCCAAAAAGAGAAGCTCCCGGGCAACACTTCAATCGGTCTGAATGACGTCCACGCTCGGTGACATTTACAGAAGTCAGAGTCATGGACGAGCTGATGACCAATTTTATGCCCACTCCAAAGCCTAAAGCAGGCCTATAAGGATAAGTCTGTTCAACACCTGGCCTCACATGTGCCCAAAAGGGCTAGTTTCGCTTGAAGCACCTCATGGCCTTGTCAAAAGGCCAAGTCTTAAGCTTCGCATGAAGCTTCAATCAGCCCCACAGAGGGCTAACCCTAGCTTTGTATGAGAAGCTTTATCACAAGCTTCGCTTGAAGTTTTGTGTAGCTCCATTCTGAGCTAAATTTCTAACTTAACCTGAGGCTTCGCCTATCTCATCAAATGGGCTAACTTCTTGCCTCACTTGAGGCCCTGGATATAGCTTCGCCTGAAGCTTTTAAGATAAACTTCGCATGAAGCTCTCATCTAGCTCCACCGCGAGCTTTCTAGATCATCTGACCGTTCTCAAATCCCCCAGAGGAGATTAGCAATTATAATTTCACTTCTAATAGTGGAGTTAGTTGCTTTAGTGGGCAGTTACACCCGCCCACTTGGACCCACAATAGGTGGAGATGTGCCAACGGGTTCCAACACTTTAGCTTCGCTAGAAGTTCCCTTTTAGCTTCTCCACCAGGCTATATCAAGCCTGGCGTGAAGCTAACAGGTTGATTCAACCTTGCTGAATTCAAGGGCAGTTACACCCCTATTTGGCTATAAATAGCCCTTGCAAGAGAAAACAAGGGTGGCTGGAAAATTTCAGAGATCTAAGAGACCCGTAACCAAAAGTTTCCTCTTGCTTTCAAGCTCCGAAAGTTTTAGAGATATAACTCTCTTCTAAAGTCTTCCATCTTCAAAGAATTTTTAGAACCAAGCGAGAAGAAAATTCTCCCCAGAAGGCTTGAACATCCGATCGATTACATCATCAACGGGATAGTGATCGCGTGCAGATCAGATTCCCACCGGCATACTCCCCAGGAATCTCAAAGGAGATCTACTTGTAATTTTTTTATTTTTTTAAAGAATTACTTGTAATTTTGCTCCTTAATTCTTTTTTGTAAGTTTTTCCTACATTGATTTTCAATGAAAAACAGCTAATTCCCAAGTATGATTGCTTAGGATGGATTATATTGCGCTATTTATAGTTTCTTTCTACATTTGTGCTTCTGGGGTTGTCATAGCCTCTTTAAAAGTTTGGGGCTTGCTTTCAATAGCATATGCTATGAACTCCAGACTAAAAGATCTTGAGATTCTTGATCTCTGACTTCTTCTTGGTTCAACTTTCGCATTACCAATTGGTTCCTTGAGGCTTTCATCCTTGAACGATATCTCGTGTACTTTTTTCCCAAAAGTCTTCTCTTCTTCCCGTTTGTATGGAAAGATATCTTCAAAGAACACAATATTTCTAGATTCGAAAATCACATTTACATAAATATCTAGTATTTCTGATTTATGTATCAAAAATTTATAAGCATTGCTATTCAAGGCATAGCTTATGAATATGTAATCCATTATTTTTGCTCCCAACTTAGTCTTTTTAGGCAGTGGTGCTAGTACCTTTGCAAAGCACCTCCATATTTTGAGGTAATGGTAGGAAGGTGCCCTTCCATGCCATAACTCAAATGATATAAGATCAAGATTCTTATGAGGCACTCTATTTAGAATATAATTTTGCAGTTAACAGAGCTTCCCCTCACAAGTTCTGTGGAGCTCTAGAAGTTACGATAATGGAATTGACCATCTCCTTTAAAGTTTTGTTCTTCCGTTCAGTAATCCCGTTTTGTTTAGGAGTATATGGTGTTGTAGTTTGATGGATTATCCCAAGGTTAGCACATAGCTCACTAAATTCATTTGATTTATATTTCCCGCCTCTCTCGAATTTTTTAATCTTTATATTCTTGTTGAGTTGATTCTCAACTTTGGCTTTATATATTAGAAATATATTCAATGTCTCATCCTTATTGTTTAGAAGATACACATAATAATAACTTGTACAGTTATCAATAAAAGTAATAAAATACTTTTTCCCGCCTCTTGTTGGCTCAAATTTCAAGTCACATAAGTCGCTATGAATTAACCCTAAAGATTTTGTATTTCGATCAATTGAGTGAAATGAACTTTTTCCGAACTTGGCTTCAACACAAATCTTACACGTGCGTATTCCTTTCAAGTTGAGTTTAGGAATATATCCTAGATTAGACAAGTTTTGTAAGGACTTGTAATTTACATGCCCTAATCTAGCATGCAATAAAATAAGAGGCTCAAGCAAACAAACAGAAGATTTTCTTTTATTTATGAGATTTGGATACAGATACCAAGACTTTTTGTCCACTACAGCAACATTAGCCTTAAATAGGCCGTCAACAAGATTACCCTTACCCACATGCATCCCACCCTTAGTAAATACAAACTTATCTTATTCGAAAATCATTCTAAAGCCTTTCTTACTAAGGATTGATCCAGAGATCAAGTTCTTGCAGATATCTGGAACATGTAGTACATCGTTCAAAGTGAGCTCTTTCCTAGATGTCCACTTCAGGATGACCTTTCTTTTTCCCTCAACTTTGGAGATGACTGAGTTGCCCATGAAAAGTTGCTCATCATGCTCTAGTTTTTGATAATCAGAGAATAATAATTTCTCAGAGCAGATGTGTTGAGTAGCCCCAGTGTTTACCAACCAATCCTTATTGTTGGTTATTAGATTCATTTCTGATATCACAGTAGAAAGGCTTGGAGACGCATGGTCGGTCAAGTTTGCCTGTGGATAGTCCTTCTTGTTCGTTTTGGGATGACTGCGACATTCATTCACCTTATGTCCCTCTTTGTTGAAGATGTAACAAGTTCCCTTAAAGTGCTAGTTCTTGCCTTCTTGGTCCTTGCCTTTGTACTCCTAGGCAGTCTTCTTCCACTTCAGGCATTTGGAAGTAGATACTTTTCCGTTTGAATCTTCGATCACATTGGCCTTGGATTCATAGGAATTCCTGTTGCTTCTTTTCTCAGACTTACGGTTATCCTCTTCAATCTGAAGCCTCATAATGAGATCTTCTAATTTTAGCTCCTTGCACTTGTGCTTCAGGTAGTTCTTGAATTCTCTCCACGCAGATGGGAGTTTCTTCATGATTGTAGCAACCTGAAAAGTTTCAGGTAGAATCATACCTTCAGCCTTTATCTTGTGCATGATAAGTTAGAATTCTTGCACCTAACTGATCACAGTCTTGCTATCCACCATTTTGTACTCCAAAAATGATTCCATGATGAACTTCTTGCTACTAGCATCCTCTGTATTGTACTTCTTATCAAGACTGGCCGATTACTTCTTTGCCGTTGTGATAGGAATGTAGACATTGTAAAGAGAGTCATCCAGTCCATTTTGTTGGGCCAAGAGGTTACACTCTCCATTTGTTTTTGGTTTTGATGATGACAAACCAAATATGAGCTATTTGGTACTAATAAGTTTATTAAGATGAGTTTCAGGTTTGTACAAATTTTGGAGGCCATTACTTGCTATTGCAACATCTTCTAGGTTCATGAAGCTATGAAGGCATAGTGCACATCAAGGAAGGATCATAGAAGAAGAAGGCTCTAGCAAGGATAGCATGGCTCAAAGTTTGTGAAGATTGCTATGCATTCTTTATTTTTTAGTTTTATAGTTTAAAAGTTTGTTAAAGAATAGTGGATAGGTTTGAAGCTCTATCACACACGTTTTTGCGCACATGTTCAATCCAAAATGTTTTCCTAAAATTAATACAAAAATATTTTGCCTACAAGTTTTTGCCTACAGATACATCTTTATATTTTATACTATTCCCTGTTCAAAAGTATTTTTGTTAAAATCAAAATCCTCTTTGTTTTCTTTTCTAAAATTGATTTTTGACCTGATCCGGTCGACCGGGGCAGTCGACCGAGTCTGTGTCAGTCTGGTCCGGTCGACCGGACCAGTCGACCGCGGCTCTGGCAGATGCACGTATCCGTGTGCATGTCTGCCAGTCGACCGGGGCGGTCGACCGATATATTATTTTTGCTCACAGGTTTTCTCGGTCGACCGAGTCGGTCGACCGCTAGCCTATAACGGTCGGAATTTTGAACTAGCGGTCGACCGCACCGGTCGACCGAGCTAGCCGTTGAACAGTAACGGGCAAATTTTAAGTGAGCTGTTTATTTTTGTCTTTTGTTTTTAAAAATTCGTTTAAGGATATATTTTGAGTTAATTACCTCCTAAACATCAGTAATTATGTTTTATCCCTAAACCCTAGCCCTCTCCTATAAATAGGGGTGTTTGGAGAGAGATTTGTTACAACAATTTTTGCTAGAAAATTCAAAAGTTTAAGGCTTTCAAAAGAGACTTGTTTCTTGGTTTTTGTGCTGAATTTCTCACTGATTTTCTGAAGGGTTTTTCAAATACTCTCTGATTTAATTTTCTTTCTTCACTTACAATAAGAGCTTCATTCCTACTCAATATTCTCTAAGGACCTTTGTAAGGGAAGAGATATTTGAAAGAGAGAGTTTGTGGTCTTTTGACTACCAAGGAAATTACTTGTACTTGAGATTGTAGGAGTTGGGTACTCCATTGTATTTGAGATCTTTGTGATAGTGGAAGTGGTCGGAATCCTTCTGGGGAAGGCGGGGAGTAGAGCTGGGTGCTCGAACCTCGATAACATATCCTTGTGTTTGCGATTGGTTTACTTTCTTGCACACTTTACTTTACTATACTTGCTCTTATTCTTGCTCATCATAATCATTGTCATATTTACTTGCTTGCATTCATCTTGTGAATCTTGATTGTTAATTGTTGTAGCTTTAAATTTTTAATTTGCCCCTTGATTAGCATTATCACCTATTCACCCCCCTCTAGGTGACTTTTCAATTGGTATCAGAGCTTGGACTCTAGGTTTGGCTTAACATCCATAGAGAGATCCTTAAAACTTGCTAATCAACATTTTCATTTCATTCATTCATCACTAGTAAACATGGCCGACAACATTAAATCCCCACCTAAATTTGATGGACTCAATTTCCCAATTTGGAAGGTTAGGATGACTATATTTTTGCAATCTTTGGGTAGCTTAGTAGCCAAGTCCTTGACCAAACCCTATGAAGCACCCGATGGTGATGAGAGCACTTGGACCGACCTTGACTTTAAACTATATGAGGCTAACTCCAAGGCCCAAAACTCCCTATTAACCGCCTTGAATGAGGATGACCTTACACGGGTAATTCATTGCCAATCCGCCTATGAGATTTGGCAACACTTATTGGTCACACACGAGGGGACTTCACAAGTCAAGAGAGCTAAGATAGATCTCTTGAGGTCCCAATATGAGTCATTTAAAATGCTTGATGATGAGTCTATTGATAGTATGGCTACAAGGTTTACTAAAATCACTAATGGTCTTTCTTCCTTAGGTGATGACATCTCCAACGATCAAAAGGTGCGGAAAGTAATTCGGGCTCTTCCTTCATCATGGGAGATCAAGGCTACCACCTTGAAGGAGTTGAACGACAAGGACGAGATGGACCTCATTAGTCTCATTGGGAACCTAAAGACCCATGAGATGGAGAAGAAGGCAAGAGAAGAGGCCACTACTTCAAAGAAGAAATCCATAGCCTTTAAGACTTCATCCACCAATGATGACGAAGAAGATGACGAAGAAGAAGATGAGGAGCTTACTCTACTTGTTCGCAACGTCAAGAGGATGTACCGGAAGAACAAGCTCAACTTCCGGAGAAAATTTGAAGGCAAAGAGGAGCGGAGGATCATATGCTACAATTGCCGCAAACCCGGACATATCATGGTGGATTGTCCGGAGTTCAAGAAGAAGATGACTTCCTCCTTCAAGCCAAAGAAGCCGGAGGAAAAGAAAGCATACAAAGCAACATGGGATTCGGAAAGTGAGTCCGAAGAGGAGGTGGATCAAGCTAATATGTGTTTCATGGCAAACACACCTAAGGTAACCCCTCAATCCCTTGATGATGAAGATGATGAACTAAGTAAGGAAGTTCTAGTTCATGCCTTTGTAGAACTTTCTGAAACTTATGATAATAAAAAACTTGAATGCTTAAAATTACAAAAAGAAGTTGCTTTTCTTAAGAATCAACTTGCCATTGTCTCTAAAGAAAAAGATGATGTTTCTTCTAATTTCATTTCCATGCAAAAAGAATTTTGTGCCTACAAGAGTACTTGTAAGGCAAAATCTCCTATTATTGATGAAAAAGAAATTTCTTCTTTTAAATCCAAAATGAATGATTTCGAAAAAGTTTTAAATGATTGTGCTTTCAATACTAAGAAACTTGAGAACATGTTTTCTAAAAAGCACACTTCACATGCTAACACTTCACAAGCTAAGAATTCTCATGCTCACACCACTCATGCTAAAGTTTCTCATGCTCACAAATCACACACTCACTATGCTTTTAAATATGGTAGAGTGTATAGATGCACATATTGTGGTAAAAATGGACATTTAGCTAAGTTTTGCTATGATCAACTAAATAGAACAAATAATCTTGTTTGGGTTCATGACACTAACCCTAGAGGACCCAAGAAAATGTGGGTACCAAAATCAAGTCTTAAATTGTTTGATGTAGGTACACACCAAAGCTCCAAGACGTAGGGAGCGGTGGTACCTTGATAGTGGTTGTTCAAGACACATGACATGGGACATCAACAACTTCACAACCCTATCAAGGTACATGGAAGGTGGCACCGTCACCTTCTGGGATGACTCCAAAGGAACTATCATCGGTATAGGTAACATTCAAATTGGTGCATCTCCTATTATTGAGAATGTTGTTTTAGTAGATGGTTTAAAACATAATTTGCTTAGCATTAGTCAACTTTGTGATCGTGGACTTAAAGTTATTTTTGATGATACTTCTTGCAAGATTTTTGATGTTAAATTCGATGTTTGTATTCTCACCGGTTTTCGTGATAATAATGTTTATATTATTGACATGCTTAATTTAGATTGTTCTACTAAATGCTTGAATGCTTTTGATGAAAATTCTTGGCTTTGGCATAGAAGACTAGGACATGCATCTTTTGACCATATTTCTAGGATTAATTCAAAGGAATTGGTGAAGGTTATACCTTACTTGAATTTTGAGAAAGACCGCATTTGTGGTGCGTGCCAACTTGGGAAACAAACCAAGTCTTCCTTTAAACCAATCAAGGATATCATGTCAACTAGGCCTTTAGAATTAATTCATATGGATCTTTTTGGACCAACTAAAACTAAAAGTTTAAATGGAAGTAGATTTGCATTTGTTTTGGTTGATGATTTCTCCCGTTTTACTTGGGTTTTCTTTTTGCAACATAAAGATCAAACGTTTTCTCATTTTAAGATTTTCGAAAAAGAGTTGAAAAAGAAAAGGGTTTTCCGATTTTGAGAATAAGGAGTGATAGAGGTGGTGAGTTTATTAACCAACTCTTCATGACTTATTGTGATGAAAAGGGAATTAAGCATGAAATGTCTTGTCCTAGAACTCCACAACAAAATGGAGTTGTAGAAAGGAAAAATAGAACACTTCAAGAGATGGCTAGGACAATGATAAGTGAGTATGACCTCCCTCAATATTTATGGGCCGAGGCCGTAAACACCGCATGCTATATATCGAATCGTATTTATTTATGCAAAAATTCTTCTAAAACATCTTTTGAAATGTATCATTCTAGAAAACCAAATGTTGCATATTTCAAAGTTTTTGGATGCAAGTGTTTTGTTTTAAATACTAAGGATAATTTGGGTAAATTTGATGCTAAGGCTTATGAAGCTATCTTTGTTGGATATTCTTCTACTAGCAAAGCATATAGAGTTTTCAATAGATCTACACTTACCATAGAAGAATCCATGCATGTTAAATTTGAAGAATCTAATGTGGTTGTTGAGAATGTTGTAGAGATTGAACCATTAGGTGAAGACATGGAGAGACTATCTTTGAAGGACTCACCCGCTCAAGAAGAAAAGCTAGATCCTATTGGTGAAGTTCAAGAGGATAAGGAGGAAAGCTCTCAACCGCTTCCTAAAGCTTGGAGATACGCTATAAATCATCCGAAGGAGCTCATCTTGGGTGATGCATCTAGAGGAGTCACTACGCGCTCCAAACTCCATGACCTATGTGGTAACTTTGCTTTCATTTCTCATTTTGAACCCAAAGGCATTCTCGAAGCCGAGACGGACCCATATTGGTTGCTTGCCATGCAAGAGGAACTCAATCAATTTGAGCGCAACCAAGTTTGGCACCTTGTTCCTAAGCCCCACGATAGACCAATAATTGGTACTAAGTGGATCTTTAGAAACAAGATGGATGAGTCCGGAAATGTCATTAGGAATAAAGCTAGGTTAGTGGCCCAAGGTTACACTCAAGTTGAAGGAATTGACTTTGAGGAGACCTTTGCACCCGTAACACGGCTTGAAGCCATACGGATGACACTAGCTTTTGCATGTTTTAAAAATTTTAAACTTTTTCAAATGGATGTAAAAAGTACATTTTTAAATGGTTTTATTAATGAAGAAGTTTATGTTGCTCAACCTCCCGGTTTTATTGATCATGTTCATCCCGATTTTGTTTTTAAACTTGATAAAGCTTTGTATGGATTGAAACAAGCTCCAAGAGCTTGGTATGAAAGGCTTTCTAGTTTTCTCATTTCAAATGATTTTATTAAAGGCAAAGTAGACACAACTCTTTTTACTAAGCATGTTGATAATGATATTTTAATTGTGCAAATTTATGTTGATGATATAATTTTTGGATGTACTAATGAGCTTTTATGCAAGGATTTTGAGAAGGTCATGCAACTTGAATTTGAAATGTCTTCAATGGGTGAGCTCAATTTCTTCCTTGGACTCCAAATCAAGCAATTGCAAGACGGAACCTTCATTAACCAAGCTAAGTACGCAAAGGAGCTAGTAAAGAAGTTTGGGCTTGAAGGATCAAAGGCTTGCAACACTCCAATGGCAACTACAACCAAGCTTGATAAGGACGAACAAGGTAAAAATGTTGATATTAAATTATATAGAAGCATGATAGGAAGTCTTTTATATTTGACGGCAAGTAGGCCGGATATCATGTTTAGTGTGTGTCTTTGTGCTAGATTTCAATCGTGTCCTAAAGAGTCTCATCTTATTGCGGTAAAACGCATTATTCGTTATATTAAGGGCACTATTGGAATGGGTCTTTGGTATCCGAAAACTATAGATTTTTCAATGACTAGTTATTCGGATGCCGACTATGCGGGTTGTAGAGTAGATAGAAAGAGTACTAGTGGGACATGTCAATTTCTTGGTAATTGTCTTGTTTCATGGTCCTCTAGGAAACAAAATTCCGTAGCTCTCTCAACCGCCGAGGCGGAGTATGTTGCCGCGGGGGCTTGTTGTGCACAAGTCCTTTGGATGAAACATACTCTCCTTGATTTTGATTTGCACTTTGATCGTATAAAAATATTTTGTGATAATACTAGTACTATACACATGACCAAAAATGCAAATCAACATAGTAAGACCAAGCACATTGAGATTAGATATCACTTTCTTAGAGATCATTTTGAGAAAGGTGATATAGATATTGATTATGTTTCCACGGATTTACAACTAGCCGATATTTTCACTAAATCTCTTGATTTTGCTAGATTTTCGTTTATTTGTGGAGAACTTAATGTTTGTATTATTGAATAGACATGTTTTTCATAACCCTTTTTGATGTATGACAAAAAGGGGAGAATAAGTTTACATGGACAAAAATAAGTTCATTTGGTCTTGGTTCCATATGAATTTATATGTTTTGGTTTTAATAAGTTTTGATATGAGTTTTGTGTTTTATGAAATATAAGTTTTGATATGAGTTTTGTGTTTTATGAAATTGAGAAATCTTGTATTTTGTTTCTATTGGTATTGTTTCAATTTGGTTTTATTTGATATCTTTTCTATGAATTCTTGTGTTTTGAGTTGTTTTGAGTTTAATTATATAGCACAATTTGAGGGGGAGTTTTCTCCTCCCCTATATTTTTGTTTATAGCTTATTTCTTTTGTCATCATCAAAAAGGGGGAGATTGTTGGCCCAAGAGGTTACACTCTCCATTTGTTTTTGGTTTTGATGATGACAAACCAAATATGAGCTATTTGGTACTAATAAGTTTATTAAGATGAGTTTCAGGTTTGTACAAATTTTGGAGGCCATTACTTGCTATTGCAACATCTTCTAGGTTCATGAAGCTATGAAGGCATAGTGCACATCAAGGAAGGATCATAGAAGAAGAAGGCTCTAGCAAGGATAGCATGGCTCAAAGTTTGTGAAGATTGCTATACATTCTTTATTTTTTAGTTTTATAGTTTAGAAGTTTGTTAAAGAATAGTGGATAGGTTTGAAGCTCTATCACACACGTTTTTGCGCACATGTTCAATCCAAAATGTTTTCCTAAAATTAATACAAAAATATTTTGCCTACAAGTTTTTGCCTACAGATACATCTTTATATTTTATACTATTCCCTGTTCAAAAGTATTTTTGTTAAAATCAAAATCCTCTTTGTTTTCTTTTCTAAAATTGATTTTTGACCTGATCCGGTCGACCGGGGCAGTCGACCGAGTCTGTGTCAGTCTGGTCTGGTCGACCGGACCAGTCGACCGCGGCTCTGGCAGATGCACGTATCCGTGTGCATGTCTGCCAGTCGACCGGGGCGGTCGACCGATATATTGTTTTTGCTCACAGGTTTTCTCGGTCGACCGAGTCGGTCGATCGCTAGCCTATAACGGTCGGAATTTTGAACTAGCGGTCGACCGCACCGGTCGACCGAGCTAGCCGTTGAACAGTAACGGGCAGATTTTAAATGAGCTGTTTATTTTTGTCTTTTGTTTTTAAAAATTCATTTAAGGATATATTTTGAGTTAATTACCTCCTAAACATCAGTAATTATGTTTTATCCCTAAACCCTAGCCCTCTCCTATAAATAGGGGTGTTTGGAGAGAGATTTGTTACAACAATTTTTGCTAGAAAATTCAAAAGTTTAAGGCTTTCAAAAGAGACTTGTTTCTTGGTTTTTGTGCTGAATTTCTCACTGATTTTCTGAAGGGTTTTCAAATACTCTCTGATTTAATTTTCTTTCTTCACTTACAACAAGAGCTTCATTCCTACTCAATATTCTCTAAGGACATTTGTAAGGGAAGAGATATTTGAAAGAGAGAGTTTGTGGTCTTTTGACTACCAAGGAAATTACTTGTACTTGAGATTGTAGGAGTTGGGTACTCCATTGTATTTGAGATCTTTGTGATAGTGGAAGTGGTCGGAATCCTTCTGGGGAAGGCGGGGAGTAGAGCTGGGTGCTCGAACCTCGATAACATATCCTTGTGTTTGCGATTGGTTTACTTTCTTGCACACTTTACTTTACTATACTTGCTCTTATTCTTGCTCATCATAATCATTGTCATATTTACTTGCTTGCATTCATCTTGTGAATCTTGATTGTTAATTGTTGTAGCTTTAAATTTTTAATTTGCCCCTTGATTAGCATTATCACCTATTCACCCCCCCTCTAGGTGACTTTTCACATTTAAGATACAGTTTCAACAAATGAGGTCACCTTGCGTCCATGCATCAACTGCAAGGACTGAGTCCCGATCAGTTCCGAGTTCCGGTGAATTCTCTTATAGGAATTTGATCAAATGCAAAGTGGTCAACTAGAAAAGCATCTTCTGTTACCATCTCTTAAATCAATGCCATTGAATTTTTCTGGCTTCTCCGACTTCGGGTTAGGAAGTGAAGCAGGCACCATCATCTGTTGAATTTGCATGTTCAGTCCCTTACTGATACTGTCTTGATGAGTTTCAAACATTTTCTGTAATTCAAATAGAACAGAAGTAAGAAACTTCAAGAACGATAATTGTCTTAAGATTGTTAGGTGTAGGAACCAATCTGATAACTAATTAATATCACTGATCTAATTGGTCAGGTCGGAGGTTTTCTGTTCAGTAGAACGTTCCTTAATTTTAGAACCACCTTTCAATTATTTTCCTTGGTTAAACACCAATTAGCCTAGTATTAGTTAGTCTAAGTATATAGTAATATTTATGAGCATAAATAATTCAGTATAACTTTTGTATAAAGAACGTTAGTTCACTTATATAATTAGAGTGAGATACGCATGTAGCTAACCTCCTTACGACAATTACGTCCCCCGCTTCGATGCTAATAGGTTACTGGACGCTGATATTCCAAGATACAACACTCCTTCACAGTATTTGGATAGCACTACCAAATCACCGTACGATCGAACCATAGTTAATCAGTATCTTCACAGGATTTCAATGCAGCAGGACGAAGACAAATTTCAAGGAGAATATTTGCCTTAACTTTGGAGGATTATTCACTGTAGAGAAAATAAAGTGAGAAGAATTAGTGTCTTAGGAAGACAGAGATTCAGACAACAATTCTATTTAAGAATCTGTTGAATTTTCTAAGCCATCTTTCAGAACAAATCTTTTCTTTAGATTTTCCTTTTAAAATCTGAACTTTTCAGACACTGATTCTTTTCTTAGTTCTGTAAGAGGAAGTGGAGAGATTACTTTCTATTTTCTTTGTGTGTTTTAATCCACAGACAGGAGCGTTATTTATATCTCTCCTGGGAACCTGCTGGAGGACAGAACCGTCCAGGGACAGTTGCGACAGTTCCTGTCTGAACCGTTGCAACTGTTCCAAATGCAGTGGTTCCTTCCAACTGTTGCAGCGCAGTGGAGCAGGTCGGGTCGAGACCCTCTTGTAGCACCAAACCCGAGTGGCCTGGTTCAAAAGGAACCGGGCCGGATTGGATCCAAGCCCGCACCCGCACCTGCACCCAGGCCCAGACCCGGCCGCGAGCCAGAGCCCCAGCACCAGAGCCGGCGCTGGGCGGGCGAGCGAGCGGTGATGACGTCGCGCATGGGCATGGTTTCTCCCCAATCGCGCTCAAAAACTCCAAGTACCCAAAGGGCACGCCATTTGTTCCCATTTTTCTCTATTTAGACACTTTAATTGTCCTTCCCATATACAATGTGGTACTAAATGCTTTTAGCTACCTTTAGTCCTTTTTAGCTTTTGAATTAGGCAAACTTTAGACTTGAATATCTTATTCATTATAAAACAGAGTTAAACATGTAAATATACCACGTTCAGCCCTAATGAAAAGAGAACACACTTCAACAATTATCCAGTTGATTCTATTAACGATTCATGCTTTAATTCAGCTCAAAGATTTATGTTTTAATTCGTCATTTTCCCAACAAACCCACAAAATGAATAGAGATTCAAGGAATTGGCTCACAAAGAGACTGATTTTACAGTAAAAGGTACTTTAGAAAAGAAACTACATCTGAATAGGTGAACTAGGTCTTGAACCTTCCATAGTGAAAACTTTATTGGACTTACTGGCTAATAAGTGAACTAAGTCTTGAACTGTCAGCCGTTATTGTAAGCCAAGTTAACAAGCTTTATAGAGTAACTTTTAAAATCAACTTTGATTCTAGGTTGTGTCCATTTTAGCCCTGGATATTCTTAGTTTCAGAGATAGGGAATAATAGCCTCCATAGAGGTTCCCAAAGAACCGACCCAGCTCTATACTCACATAGGTGATCGTCCTATTAGAGTAGTATACTCTACCCTACCTGTTTTAATAACAAGATATAGGCATCATTAAAAGCATTAAGTTTATTCTTAACCCACTTATAGAAAGCACTTGGATGCACTACAAGAATAGTTTAGAGTCAAGCTCCTAAGTATTTACTCGTAGAGTCAATCATAACTAGTTTTACCTCCTGAACTTAGTCCGTGATCTCCAATCACTAAGTGAGGTTTCCATTAAGCTGACTCGGTAAGATTAGGTTTTTAGACCCATTCCCCTCGATGCGCAGTTTATACACTCTCCACTTAAACCTTTAGTATATGGCTTCGCTAAATTAACGTTTGATGATACAAAGTCAATAGAGATAATTCTATTTGAGAGCAACTGCTTAACGATATTATGACTCCATTGAATATGTCTAAACTTACCGTTATATATAAAATTTTGTGCCTTAGATATCACTGCTTGATTATCGCAGTGAATGCATATGGCGGGTACTAGCATTGGCCATAATGGTATATCTTTCAAAAATTATCGAAGCCATTCAGCTTCTTCTCTAGCTTTGTCTAAGGATATGAATTTCGATTCTATTGTGGAACGGGCAATACATATTTGTTTGAAAGATTTTCAGGATATCGCTGCACCTCATAGAGGAAATACTTATTCGCTAGTTAATTTTAATTCTTCAAAATCTGCAATCCAATTAGCATTGTTGTATCCTTCAACTACAGGTGGATACTGTTCATATCTCAAGGTATATTCCTTAGTTGAGAAACGTAACCTAATACTCGTAGTAAAGCAGTCCAATAATCATCACTAGGGTTACTAGTGTATCTGCATAATTTACTTACAACATAAGCAATACTGGGTCTAGTGCAGTTCATTAAATACATTAGACATCCGATAATCTGAAAATACTCCAATTGTCATGCTACAATTCCTGTATTCTTACGAAGGTGGATGTGTGTGAGAAAAGGATTTGTATTCTCTTTTATCCCATGCTCCTTGAATTTTTCTATCATCTATTCACGTAGTGAGATTGAGATAGAGTGATTTCATCTGGTATTCATGTGATTTTAATTCCTAAAATTACATTAGTAATTCCCAGATCCTTCATATCAAAATGTTGGATAACATTCTTTTGGTAAACTTAATAATTTCAATATTACTCCCAAGTATCAGCATATCATCTACATAAAGACAAACAATGATACATGCATTTTCAACTATTTTAGTATATGCACACTTATCGCATTCATTGATAGTGAATTCATTTTTGATCATGACACTATCAAATTTCTCATGCCATTATTTTGGAGCCCGTTTTAGGCCGTATAAGAATTTTACTAATTTACACATTTTGTATTCTTACCCCTTGACTATAAATCCTTCAGGTTGCTCCATATATATTTTTTTTCATTTAATTCACCATTTAAGAATGTAGTTTTGGCATCTATTTGATGAATATTTAAGTTGTGCAATACTACAATCGCAATTAACATCTGAATAGAAGTTATTCTTGTTACTAGCGAATAAGTATTGAAATAGTCAAGCCCTTCCTTTTGTCGATAACCCTTGGCTACTATCTAGCCTTATACTTATTGATAGATCCATCGGGTTTTAATTTTCTTTTGAAAATCTACTTACTCTCAATTGATTTATTGCCAGGAGGCAAGTTTGCTAATGTTGACACTCCAAAATAACAAACTCCCGGGCAACATTTCAACCGTTTTAAATGACGCCTACGCTCGATGATATTTACAGAAGTCAAAGTTGTGGACGAGCTGATGACCAGTTTTATGCCCACTCCAGAGCCCAAAGTAGGCCTATAAGTTTAAGTCCGTTCAATACCTAGCCTCACATGAGCCCAAAACGGCTAGTTTCGCTTGAAGCACCTCATGGCCTTGTCAAAAGGCCAAGCTTCAAGCTTCGCATGAAGCTTCAGTCAGCCTCGCAAAGGGCTAACCCTAGCTTCGTATGAGAAGTTCTCTCACAAGCTTCACTTGAAGTTTTGTCCAGCTCCGCTCTGAACTAAATTTCTAACTTCGCCTGAGTTTTTCCCTAACTCATCAAATGAGCTAACTTCTACCCTCGCTTGATGCCCTGAATATGCTTCGCCTGAAGCTTTTAAGATGAACTTCAAATGAAGCCCTTATCTAGCTCCGCCACGAGCTTTTCTAGGTTATCTGACTGTTCTGAAATCCCTTAGAGGAGATTAGCAGTTATAACTCCACCTCTAATAGGAGTTAGTAGCTTTAGTGGGCAGTTACACCCGCCCACTTTGTCCCACAATAGGTGGAGACGTGCAAACAGGTTCCAACACTTTAGCTTTGCTAGATGCTCCCTTTTAGCTTTGCCGCCAGGCTATGTCAAGCCTGGCCTAAGAGGTTGATACAACCTTGCTGTATTAAAGGAGCATTTACACCCCTATTTGGCTAATAAATAGCCTTTGCAAGAGAAAACAAGGGTAGCTGGAAAATTTCAAAGATCTAAGAGACCCTTAGCCAAAGGTTTCCTCTTACTTTCAAGCTTCCAAAGTTGTAGAGATTTAACTCTCTTCCAAAATCTTCCATCTTAAGAGAATTTTCAGAACCAGGCGAGAAAGAAATTCTACCGAGAAGGCTTGAACATCCGATCGATTGCATCATCAACGGGATAAAGTGATCGCGCCCTGATCAGATTCTCACCGTCATACTTTCCCAGAAATCTCAGAGGAGATCTACTTGTAATTTTTTCTTTTTTTAAAGCATTATATATAATTTCGCTCCTTAATTCTTTTTGTAAGTTTTTTCTACATTGATTTTCAATGGAAAACAAGATGGCGACTCCGCTAGGGAATAACGTCTTCTTTCGTAACAAGGAGATAATGTCGCAATGCAACGATCAGAGTGCTGAACCCATCACCATCAAAAATTTAGTTATCCACTTTGACCAAGAGAAGTTCGAGGAACTCCTCTCTGGGGGTGATCCTGCACTCCATGCACGGAAGCATAGGAGGGTCTCGGTAGCCAAAGCTCCACTAGCTACAGATCAAAAAACAGCTTTGATTGAGGCCGTGTCCAAGCCTATGCCAGTCGTGTGCACGGTTAAGCGAACCTTGTTCCAATTTCATTCAGCCTCAACCAAAGCTAAGTTGACTTCATGTCAACATGGTGGCTTATGCAAAGCCAAGCAGGTTTCGCAGGTTCCCCGTGAACCTAGGACTAGTTAGAGTAAGCAAATTTGGAGGGCGAAGCCAAGAGCCTCTCTGTGCGAGGCTTTCGGCGAAGTTGAACCTCAACCTCGCCTCTCACATGAAGAAAAGGGCAAAGTGCCTCTAAGTGTTGATGGCGTTGCTTATGAAGCTTTAACACAGGGTGCTCAAAGTTCCCTTAGCCGCGAGGCTGAATTGGGCGCGCAATACAAAGTTAGACTTGAAGCCTCATTGGCTACGCCTAACCAGAGAGCGCTTATTTTCAGCACTAACTTTGCTTCATTAAGCGAAGTTAAGGGTGTACCCATCAGTGCTAATAGCATTGCTTATATAGCTTCAACACGGGCGCTCAAAGTCTCCTTAGCCGCGAGGCTGAATTGGGAGTGCAATATAAAGTTAGACGTGAAACCTCGTTGGCTATGCCTAACTAGAGAGCCCTTGTTTTCAGCACTAACTTCGCTCCTTTAAGCGAAGTTAAGGGCGTACCCACAAGTGCTGATAGCGTTGCTTATGCAGCTTCAGCACCTAAGGGTACTAATAAAGTCCTTAGCCGCAAGGCTAGAACTAAAGTGCTGTGTAGTGCTAATCACCTTCGCCACAAAGCCAAGATCAAAGCGCCACTGTGCGCTAAAAGCGAAGCTACCACAGCTTCGCTCCCAGCACTTTCTAGTACTAAGCTCGCACTTGGGGGCAGAGCAAAAAGATTAGCTTCGTCGAGCGAAGCTAATGCTACATATGAAGTTGTTTTAACATCACCTATAATTAAAAAGAGAAGCTTCACTAGAGCTATCCAACTTGAACAGCCTAGTACACGACCTCCTCGAGTCTCTGTGCTAGACCGCTTAAGCTCGGTTAATCCTGATTTGAGAGAGTTTTTAATTAACAAACAAAAGTTTTGTTGTGAAGAACTAAGCCATCCATCTCCCTCCCACTGTGAACAAGCAAGATGCCAGTTGGTGATGGTCCATTCAGTTCATTACCGACTGGGGTCAGTCCCTACCACTCTTCTAGCCTGACAGTCAATTTTCAACCAACTATTGATTCAAGCCCATGTGAAACCTCAGAAAAAGAACAAAGCACGAAACACGCCAGATCTTCCATCAGCATCCATCAACATAATAGGAAGGGAACGTCGAACCGCTCAGGGCCAGAAGACAGAGACATGATACTAATTCTCCTTCATTCAGTTTTCCAGATTTGGATTATAGCCCCGATTTGCACCAAGTCTTAGTAGGACAAGAGGGTGCATTCTGAGGCACAAGATCTAGGGTAGCAATACCCTATAATTATGAACAACTAACCTTTTCAACTGGGGTGATGTTACCAGAACCATTGAAGAGTCTCTTCTAATCGTCTGATGATGAGGAAGAAGTTAGTGGATATACCTCTTCAATAACAGTCAGCTCTATGCAAACAGGCAGAATGTCGGCTAACATGGCCGACAACAAAGTTGATGATCTTAACCAACAGATGGAGGCTTAAGAACAAACTTCCAGGGCACAATAAAAAATATTTGACAATATTCAACAGACGCTAGCTCAGCTCCTGACCAATCAAAATAATAATGAAACTAGGAACAACATAAGGAGGTGTTGGCTCAAAGGCCCATCATCTAGTTTTGATTATGATTAACTCATGTAATTATAGTACTAATGATCTTGTGTTTATAGAGTTTTAGATATTTGATTAAGATCTTAGTCGGTATTTAGTTTCAACAAAATATTCGAAGTCAAGTTTTGAAGCTAGTACGTGTTGATTCAAGAGCTCGCATATCAAGATCGCATCATGTACTCAAGAGGAGTCTTAACTCATTGGATCAATGTTTGGAGCAAGTCAAGAAGGAGAAGAAGATTTTCAAAAGAAGATTCTCATAAAGATTTGAGTCATGTTTGTAAGTGTTAAGATTTTGTATTTTAGATAAAGTGTAAATGATAAATTAGTTGTGGATTGCTCAAGCTCATACACACACACACAAAATTTATATATATTTTCATAAAAATAGCTTTAATTTTAGAAAATACCATTTTGATTTTTGAGCTTCAAAGTATATATCTTTATGGTTCATGAATAGTGTTCATCAAAATGAGTTTATATGGTTTATATGTATTTTGGATTTTATCCATACACATTGTTGGTTCAAATGTTTAGAAAAACTTATTTGATGTTTCATATCATGTGTTTGAGTTCTGTGTTTATCAAAACTTATTTTAGAGCTTATTGTCAAAACATAGATATTTCATCTCATATGTTTATTGGATCATATCCAACACACTAAGCTTCAAAAGTGTTTAAAATATCTTATTTTTGTATTTGAAGAAGTTTTGGAAAAATCGTTTTTCAAATTGAAGATTGATTTTGAAAAATATGGATTATTGTTTAGGCAAAATTTCAATATCACAAAAATGGTTTAAATTGTTTATAATATATGTTAAATTTTGATGACACATATTTGTACTTCAAAGTATTTCAATGAACTTATTTTTGTAGATTTTTAATGATTTTATGGGATTTTATAAGAGTTTATAAAACCAAGATTTTATCCCAAAATTTTCAGACCTGGTCTTCTGGCGGTCGACCGGCCAGTCGACCGATCTAGAAGTCGGTCGACCGGGCGGTCGACCGATATGCACAGATATGTGCACAGCCATTAGGCTTGAGGGCCAGTCGACCGGGCGGTCAGCCGACTTATGCGCCGGTCGACCGATCGTTCAACCGTGTGAGAAGGTTGAGGCTGGTCTTCAGCGTTCACAGTCGGCTAGACCCAGCACCACTGTTGGTCCAAAACGACGACGAGGGTGACTCTGTTCCTTTACCTATTTCATGCATATTTTATCTTGCATATATTGGGGACAATGCATGAGATAGGTATGGGGGGGTAGATACTAACTTAGGATTTTTATTTTCTTTTTAGATTTTTCATTTTCTTTCGATTTTTAAGTTTTTTTATTTTCTTTTTAGATTTTTCATTTTCTTTTTAGAAGAACCATATAAAAAAAAGAGAGAAAATTTTTATCCATTTTTAAAGAACCAAACTTGATTTTAGGAATTAAGGAAACTCTAAACTAAGATTTCTTAATATAAGTCGAAAAGAGGAGTTTTGTTGGATTTTTAGGTTAAGTAAAAAAGGATAAGAAAGATAGCTAGATTTTAATTCTTTCTTTAGCATATATACATTAAAACATATTGA
Organism: Agave tequilana; assembly: GCA_038442645.1. Lineage (NCBI taxonomy): Eukaryota > Viridiplantae > Streptophyta > Magnoliopsida > Asparagales > Asparagaceae > Agave > Agave tequilana. The sequence continues at coordinate 43,049 of JAVJIF010008625.1, forward strand.
GGGATTAATCAAAGACTTAGTGATTCTATTTACACATATATATAATTAAAAAAAAAGAAGAAAAAAGAAAAAAATAATAAATATAAATAAATAAAATAATTACTTAGCCACTAATTAAGTTGGTTAGCTGTGCCTTAAGAAGCATGACCAGTCACGCCTAAAGGTGGTTAAGTCCTTAGTATTCATGGCCTAGTTTACCCGAGTCCTTAAACCTTAGGGATGTATCTTCATCCGGTGCCCTAAAACCGGCTGGTTTGGGAGTCATCGGTAAGAGGCTCGTTACATGGGTAATTATTAGAAAGCCTAAGGAAGCTAAGGAGGTGTAAATAAATAATTAAATAAATAAATAATAAAAATTGTATATATTAGTAAATAAATGAACTTTAGTTTAAGAAAAATCCTTCATATTTATAGATGTATATATACTAGGTTTGATGCAAAATCTGGTCTTCACTCTATTCCTTAAAAACATAACCTAAGTTGAAGACAAAACTCTAAATAGACACTTATAAAAAGAATGACAAGTTTAGGGTAACCCGAAACCTATAGATCAAGGAAAATTCTTAAAAAATATGGATCATAAATTTTTTCACTAACACTTTTCTTTTTCTTGGATTTTGTGGGTGCAATCCGCTGAAAACCCTCAGGAGACAACACTCCTCCTCTAGGGTAACCTAGAGGTTTAACGGCTTGTTGCACGAGCTCAGTGCAATCGTGACACCTACGAAAGTGGTTCAATAATTTAGCTAGGATTTTTCCTCTTTTTCTTTTTGCTCGGGGACGAGCAAAAGCTAGGTATGAGGGTGTGATTGGAGTTCATTATTGCATCATTTTCCACTTCCATATCATGCTTTATGTAAATAAAAATAAGGTTTTTATTGCTTTTCTCTCACATTTTTCAGGTCCACCATTAATGGAGATGAAGGCCCATAATCAAGGAATTTTCAAAGAATTAATGGGATTAATTAAAGAGCCCAAAAGAAGGAGCCCAAAAGAAGCCCAGGTCTGGAGTCGTCCACGAATATCCCCAACTTTCTAGAAGATCCAGCGTGGCATACGGAGCGTAACAGAATGGCAACAGAAATCGTTGGCGCAACAGCCAAGATTCTGCCGCGGAAACGCGGCTTTGGCCGCGGATCCGCGGCGAGAATCTGGCCGTTGAGCCAGCGTTTAATCCCACGGCTGAGATTTGAGGGCCTCATCCTCTGGAGCCTATAAATAGACCCCTAGGGCCTCTGCGAAGAGGAGAGGAGAGAATAGGAGAAAAGAGCTTGTATTTTTGAGAGAATTGTATGGATTTTCTCTAGCTTTCTTTAGTGCTCTTGTAATCTTCTTTCTCCTTCAAGAATTCTGCAAAGAGAGAGAGAGTGTGTGAGATCTTGTAATTAAAGTGGTGACAACTTGAATGTAAGGATTGATCCATCTATCTTCTCATCTTACTAATTCTAGTGCTTTACTTTCTTGTGCTTTACTTTCTTCAAGCTTTTATTACCATTGCATCTTCTTCTACAATGATTTGTTGTGTGCTTTTCATTTCAATGTCTAGCTAACTCTCTAACATGACTAGCTAACCACTAACTTTACTAACTTCTAACTCTTGGGTGATTGCTAATTCATGTGATTCATTGGATGCTTTATTGTAGTCTTGTAATTTCAAGTCTCTATTATCCCCAATGAAGATGAGTTACTTTAATTCTTGGCAAATACTTATTTTCATTCCATGTGATTCATGTGAGCCTCATTTAGAGCCTTGTCTTTAGAACAAGTGCCTTGATGGAACATGGAGATGGAGCACCTAACTATGCTATTTGTTGTACAATTTTCTTACTTCAATGCTAGCTCGAGTATGACTTTGAATGACTAATGAATCTTGTATCTTCTTCCTTAGCATTACCTTGAGTGACACTTCTTGATTCCACCATTGAAAATCTATCTCGGGAGCCGATGAATCAATGAGGCTACAAGTCAAGCCGAGAAGATCACTCATCCTCTACATGGGAGAATATTTTGACCAAACAAGCAAGACGAACCTTTGCCGATGAATCAACATGAGGCATGCATCACCCTATGAGATTAGTTAGTAAATTAAAAGGGTTAGCTAGTCATGATTTCTTCTCTCTAAAGTCTTTTAAAGGTTTTCCTTCTCAAAGTTTTCTTTCCAAGCTACTAAAGTTTTCCAAGTTCATTTCACTTTCCTTTCCATCCTTTTTCTTTTCATGCAACAAAATTCACAAAGAATTTTTCCTCTTTTCCATGTCATTTTATTTTTCTTGAACATAGAAGAACTTTCATTTTCTTTCTTCAAATTTCAAAACCGTAAAGCTTCCATCGCAAGCTCTCCCTGAGGATCGATCTGTAATAGCTTATACTACTACGGTGATTCGGAAGGAGTAAAGAAAAATTGTGAATACATTTTGGAGTTATTTGAGCATCACATAAGAGCATCGAAGGTTGATTCTAAACCCTCTCTCTCTGAATATTAGTACAGTCCTACCTTCCGAATAAAATTTTTGCAGGGTTTACTAACGTAGAGTTTTTAGATTTTCTTTCTTTTACATTTCTTTTAGGATACTTTTAGAAATCTTCTCTTTTGTATATGAATTTTCTCTTTCTTTAAAAACTTTTTGAAACAAGAGACAAAGTTTTGGTCTATTTTTAAGAAATTAAGATGATCTTAGAAATTAAGAAAGCCATAATTATGACATCTTAAACCTAGTCGAAATAATAGATCTTGTTTAAAATTATAGGTTAAGTATAAAAGATTGGGGAAATAATTTTATCTTGAAATTGTTGCCTTAGATAGTATGCACTTCACACCTGCACAATTTTTGGGATGGAAATAAAGACCTAAAATGCCATAAAGTAAAAATAAATAAATAAAAAATATATGAAGAAAAAATCACTTATTAAACTGGATAATTATGCCTCAAGAAGTATGATTATTCACGCCTAACGGTGGTTAGAAAAAAACAAATAATCCCCCTTAGTTTTGTGGCCTTGTTTACTTGAGTCCTTAAACCCGAGGGATATTTTCTCATCTGATGCCCTAAAACCGTCTGGTCTGGGAGTCATCGGTTATAGGCTCGCTACATGGGTGAACTAGAAAGCCTAAAAAAACTAAGGGAAGAAAGAAAAAAAGAAAAAGAAAGAATATATATATAAATAAATGGCTTGATGGTTATAGTTGAAATCCCAGAAATTTTCACTATCACAATGTGCATATTATCTAGGTTTTATGAAGGATAAAACATTCAATCCAATTTTAAATTCTTACCTTAATTGAAGACAAGGTCTTGCATAGAGACTAAGTTTAAGGAAGAATGATTTTTGGTGGACTTATGACCTTAGATCGCTTATATTTTTACAAAAATATTTTATAAACTTGTCTCTCTTTCAAAATGCGTTTTCAAAATACTAACATTTGTCTTCTTTCTTTATGGATTTTGTGGGTGCAATCCACTGAAAACCCTCAGGAGACCAAACTCCTCCTCTAGGGGTAACCTAGAGGTTTAACGGCTTGTTGCACACGCTCAGTGCAATCGCGTCACCTGCGAAAGTGGTGTAATAACCTCTATAGTATAGTTTTTCTTTTCTTGTTTTGCTCGGGACGAGCAAAAGATAAGTGTGGGGGTGTGATTAATCTACGATTATGCATTATTATATCGCATTTTTCCACCGATTTATGAATAAATTGTCGGTCTAAACCGTGTTTTGGTCTCTATTGCAGGTAAATCAAGAGTTCAAGGGTAAAGGAGTAATAAGAGCTTAATTAAACCCCTTTTAGGGTAATTAATCCCGAATTTCGTGGAGGCCAAGCTAGGGATCATCTAGAAGATACGATGAACCTAAACTCTTACGCACGTCAGACGAATATTCGGGCGAAATTACCAGAAACGGGATATACCAGGAAGCTGCTAGAACCAACGGGGACATCCTGACAAAACCCAAGGACCTAGGTCCCTGGTATTGCCACAGAAACACGGCAATTGTCGCGTTTCCGCGGCAATAGAGTGGATCCACGCATTGATTTTCGACGCGTGGCCCCGTCTCGTCTTCTGGAATCCTCCTACGCCTATAAATACCCTTGCATAGGTCCAGAACGAGGCAGTTTTCATTTTTAGGAGTAGGTTCTAATTTTTTTCTATGTTTTAGGTTAGTGTAGGTAGGTGCTCTTCATATCATTTCTCTTGTATTTTCATTTCTTTTTAGATCTTGTAGTAGGGCTGAGAGATTCAGAGAGAGAGAGAGATAGAGAGGGATTGATGTAATAGATGGTGACAGTCTATGTAAAGGTGCCTCCTTTCTTCTCCAATGTAATCTCCTTCATCTTCTACATGATGTTTTGCTAACTTTTCTTCTCATGGCAATCTAACTACTAATCACTAACCATCCAACCACTTACTTGATAATCCACATGAATCCAGTAGCCTCTATAAGGCCTTGTTCTTGCAAGAGCCATTGATGGCTCATTGATGATGGGTTCTAACATCTAACTTGCTAACTTGCTAACCAAGCTAACTCTCTCTTATTTCATGCTTTCCTTCAATGGTCTGATGATTTAATGTTTGTATTAGCTTGCTCTTGATGCATGTTTGATTGTGAAAGAACCATCTCATTTGACATGCTTTGTATCGTCTCTTGAAGCCAAGGATTAGTGATGGCCGAAGATCAAATTGAGGCAACTATCACTAAGAGGTTAGCATGGTTAGTGGAGCATTTAGTAGTTAGTAGCCATGAGTTTTCTTTTACCTTGTTTTGAAAATCAATTCTTTTATCTTTTCATCGTTGTTTTCACCACTTTCTTTGTTTGTCTTTGTTTTCATCTTCTTTACTACAAGCTCTTCCTTCTTTTCTATTTTGTTTTTCAAACCACTCCTCTTTTGTTTTCTTCGCCGCATTCATCACCTTCTCCACCTATTACATGCTTGTTTTCCTTTTCTTTTCTTTCCTTTTCTTTCTAATTCTTTTAACAAAGAAGAACTGTTAACAAATAACGTGAAATCAAAACCATTCCCGTTCCCCGGCAACGGCGCCAAAAATTTTGTTCGGAAGGTAGGAGTGTACTAATATTCAGAGAGAGAGAGAGGGTTTAGAATCAACCTTCGATGCTCTTATGTGATGCTCAAATAACTCCAAAATGTATTCACAATTTTTCTAAAATTTTGTTCGGAAAGTAGGAGTGTACTAATATTCAGAGAGAGAGGGTTTAGAATCAACCTTCGATGCTCTTATGTGATGCTCAAAAACTCCAAAATGTATTCACAATTTTTCTTTACTCCTTCCGAATCACCGTAGTAGTATGAGCTATTACGGGTCGATCCTCAGGGAGAGCTTGCGATGGAAGCTTTACGATTTTGAAATTGAGTTTTGAATAAGGAAAATGAAAGCTCTTCTATGTTCAAGAAAAACAAAATGACATGGAAAAGAGAGGAAAAATTCTTTGTGAATTTTGTTGCATGAAAAGAAAAAGGATGGAAAGGAAAGTGAAATGAACTTGGAAAACTTTACTAGCTTGGAAAGAAAACTTTGAGAAGGAAAACCTTGAAAAGACTTTAGAGAGAAGAAACCATGACTAACTAACCCTTCTAATTTATTAACTTACTAATCTCATCGGGTGAAGCATGCCTCATGTTGATTCATTGGCAAAGGTTTGTCTTGCTTGTTTGGTCAAAATATTTCCTATGTAGAGGATGAGTGATCTTCTCAGCTTGACTTGTAGCCTCATTGATTCATCGGCTCCTGAAATAGATTTTCAATGGTTGGATCAAAGAGTGTCACTCAAGGTAATGCTAAGGAAGAAGATACAAGATTCATTAGTCATTCAAAGCCATACTCGAGTTAGCATTGAAGTAAGAAAATTGTACAACAAATAGCATAGTTAGGTGCTCCATCTCCATGTTCCATCAAGGCACTTGTTCTAAAGACAAGGCTCTACATGAGGCTCACATGAATCATATGGAATGAAAACAAGCATTTGCCAAGAATTAAAGTAACTCATCTTCATTGGGGATAATAGAGACTTAAAATTACAAGATCACAATAAAGCATCTAATGAATCACATGAATTAGCAATCACCCAAGAGTTAGAAGTTAGTAAAGTTAGTGGTTAGCTAGTCATGTTAGAGAGTTAGCTAGACATTGAAATGAAAAGAACACAACAATTCATGGTAGAATAAAATGCAATGGTAATTAAAGCTTGAAGAAAGTAAAGCACAAGATAGTAAAGCACTAGAATTAGTAAAGATGAGAAGATAGATGGATCAATCCTTACATTCAAGTTGTCACCACTTCAATTACAAGATCTCACATACTCTCTCTCTTTTTGCAGAATTCTAGAAGGAGAAAGAAGATTACAAGAGCACTAAAGAAAGCTAGAGAAAATCCCTACAATTCTCTCAAAAATACAAGCTATTCTCTCCTATTCTCCCTCTCCATCCTTCCACAGAGGCCCTAGGGGTCTATTTATAGGCTCCAGAGGATGAGGCCCTCAAATCTTAGCCGTGGGATTAAACGCTGGCTCAACGGCCAGATTCTTGCCGTGGCTCCGCGGCCAGAGCCGCGTTTCCGCGGCAGAATCTTGGCCGTTGCGCCAACGATTTCTGTTGCCATTCTGTTAGCTCCGTATGCGACGCTGGATCTTCTAGAAAGTTGGGGATATTCGTGGACGACTCTAGACCTGGGCTTCTTTGGGCTTCTTCTTTTGGGCTTCTTAATTAATCCCATTAATTCTTTGAAAATTTCTTGATTATGGGCCTTCATCTCCATTAATGGTGGACCTGAAAAATGAGAGAGAAAAGCAATAAAAACCTTATTTTTATTTACATAAAGCATGATATCGAAGTGAAAAATGATGCAAAAATTAACTCCAATCAGTATTAAAAAAATACTTAGCCACTAATTAAGCTGGTTAGCTGTGCCTTAAGAAGCATGGCCAGTCACGCCTAAAGGTGGTTAAGTCCTTAGTATTCGTGGCCTAGTTTACTCGAGTCCTTAAACCTTAGGGATGTATCTTCATCTAGTGCCCTAAGACCGACTGGTTTGGGAGTCATCGGTAAGAGGCTCGTTACATGGGTAATTATTAGAAAGCCTAAGGAAGCTAAGGAGGTGTAAATAAATAATTAAATAAATAAATAATAAAAAAATTGTATATATTAGTAAATAAATGAACTTTAGTCTAAGAAAAATTCTTCATATTTATAGATGTATATATACTAGGTTTGATGTAAAATCTGGTCTTCACTCTATTCCTTAAAAACTTAACCTAAGTTGAAGACAAAACTCTAAATAGACACTTATAAAAAGAATGACAAGTTTAGGGTAACCCAAAACCTATAGATCAAGGAAAATTCTTGAAAAATATGGATCATAAATTTTTTCACTAACACTTTTCTTTTTCTTGGATTTTGTGGGTGCAACCCGCTGAAAACCCTCAGGAGACAACACTCCTCCTCTAGGGTAACCTAGAGGTTTAACGGCTTGTTGCACGAGCTCAGTGCAATCGTGACACCTACGAAAGTGGTTTAATAATTTAGCTAAGATTTTTCCTCTTTTTCTTTTTGCTCGGGGACGAGCAAAAGCTAGGTATGAGGGTGTGATTGGAGTTCATTATTGCATCATTTTCCACTTCCATATCATGCTTTATGTAAATAAAAATAAGGTTTTTATTGCTTTTCTCTCACATTTTTCAGGTCCACCATTAATGGAGATGAAGGCCCATAATCAAGGAATTTTCAAAGAATTAATGGGATTAATTAAAGAGCCCAAAAGAAGGAGCCCAAAAGAAGCCCAGGTCTGGAGTCGTCCACGAATATCCCCAACTTTCTAGAAGATCCAGCGTGGCATACAGAGCGTAACAGAATGGCAACAGAAATCGTTGGCGCAACAGCCAAGATTCTGCCGCGGAAACGCGGCTCTGGCCGCGGATATGCGGCGAGAATCTGGCCGTTGAGCCAGCGTTTAATCCCACGGCTGAGATTTGAGGCCTCATCCTCTGGAGCCTATAAATAGACCCCTAGGGCCTCTGCGAAGAGGAGAGGAGAGAATAGGAGAGAAGAGCTTGTATTTTTGAGAGAATTATAGGGATTTTCTCTAGCTTTCTTTAGTGCTCTTATAATCTTCTTTCTCCTTCTAAAATTCTGTAAAGAGAGAGAGAGTGTGTGTGAGATCTTGTAATTGAAGTGGTGACAACTTGAATGCAAGGATTGATCCATCTATCTTCTCATCTTTACTAATTCCAGTGCTTTACTTTCTTGTGCTTTACTTTCTTCAAACTTTAATTACCATTGCATCTTCTTCTACAATGATTTGTTGTGTGCTTTTCATTTCAATGTCTAGCTAACTCTCTAACATGACTAGCTAACCACTAACTTTACTAACTTCTAACTCTTGGGTGATTTCTAATTCATGTGATTCATTGGATGCTTTATTGTAGTCTTGTAATTTCAAGTCTCTATTATCCCCAATGAAGATGAGTTACTTTAATTCTTGGCAAATGCTTGTTTTCATTCCATATGATTCATGTGAGCCTCATTTAGAGCCTTGTCTTTATAACAAGTGCCTTGATGGAACATGGAGATGGAGCACCTAACTATGCTATTTGTTGTACAATTTTCTTACTTCAATGCTAGATCGAGTATGGCTTTGAATGACTAATGAATCTTGTATCTTCTTCCTTAGAATTACCTTGAGTGACACTTCTTGATTCCCCCATTGAAAATCTATCTCGGGAGCCGATGAATCAATGAGGCTACAAGTTAAGCCGAGAAGATCACTCATTCTCTACATGGGAGAATATTTTGACCAAACAAGTAAGACGAACTTTGTCGATGAATCAACATGAGGCATGCATCACCCTATGAGATTAGTAAGTTAATAAATTAGAAGGGTTAGTTAGTCATGGTTTCTTCTCTCTAAAGTCTTTTAAAGGTTTTCCTTCTCAAAGTTTTCTTTCCAAGCTACTAAAGTTTTCCAAGTTCATTTCACTTTCCTTTCCATCCTTTTTCTTTTCATGCAACAAAATTCACAAAGAATTTTTCCTCTCTTTTTCATGTCATTTTGTTTTTCTTGAACATAGAAGAACTTTCGTTTTCTTTCTTTAAATTTTGAAACCGTAAAGCTTCCATCTCAAGCTCTCCCTGAGGATCGACCCGTAATAGCTTATACTACTACGGTGATTCAGAAGGAGTAAAGAAAAATTGTGAATACATTTTGGAGTTATTTGAGCATCACATAAAAGCATCGAAGGTTGATTCTAAACCCTCTCTCTGAATATTAGTACACTCCTACCTTCTAAACAAAAGTTTTGATACCTAGGTCCCTGGTATTGCCGCGAAAACGCGGCAATTGCTGCGTCTCCGCGGCAATAGAGTGGAGCCACGCGTTGATTTTCGACGCGTAGCCCCGTCTCGTCTTCTGGAATCCTCCTACGCCTATAAATACCCCTGCATAGGTCCAGAACGAGGCAGTTTTCATTTTTAGGAGTAGGTTCTGATTTTTTTCTATGTTTTAGGTTAGTGTAGGTAGGTGCTCTTCATATCATTTCTCTTGTATTTTCATTTCTTTTTAGATCTTGTAGTAGGGCTGAGAGATTCAGAGAGAGAGAGAGAGAGATAGAAAGGGATTGATGTAATAGATGGTGACAGTCTATGTAAAGGTGCCTCCTTTCTTCTCCAATGTAATCTCCTTCATCTTCTACATGATGTTTTGCTAACTTTTCTTCTCATGACAATCTAACTACTAACCACTAACTATCTAACCACTTACTTGATAATTCACATGAATCTGGTAGCCTCTATAAGGTCTTGTTCTAGCAAGAGCCATTGATGGCTCATTGATGGTGGGTTCTAACATCTAACTTGCTAACTTGCTAACCAAGCTAACTCTCTCTTATTTCATGCTTTCCTTCAATGGTCTGATGATTTAATGTTTGTATTAGCTTGCTTTTGATGCATGTTTGATTGTGAAAGAACCATCTCATTTGTCATGCTTTGTATCGTCTCTTGAAGCCAAGGATTAGTGATGGCCGAAGATCAAATGTGAGGCAACTATCACTAAGAGGTTAGCATGGTTAGTTGAGCATTTAGTAGTTAGTAGCCATGAGTTTTCTTTTACCTTGTTTTGAAAATCAATTCTTTTATCTTTTCATCGTTGTTTTCACCACTTTCTTTGTTTGTCTTTGTTTTCATCTTCTTTACTGCAAGCTCTTCCTTCTTTTCTACTTTGTTTTCCAAACCACTCCTCTTTTGTTTTCTTCGCCACATTCATTGCCTTCTCCACCTATCACATGCTTGTTTTCCTCTTCTTTTCTTTCCTTTTCTTTCTAATTCTTTTAACAAAGAAGAACTGTTAACAAATAACGTGAATAAAAACTGTTAATGCTTCTATCGCCTCCCTTCCCTGTGGATTCGACCCGTTGAGTCAATGCTATAACGGAAGTATCGAGGGTATATTAGCACACATACGAGCTTTTCATTGATTTCATAAACACATGCTTTTTGAGTGCTAGTTCCGCTCCGATCAAAAATTTTGGCGCCGTTGCCAGGGAACGGGAATGGTTTTGATTTCACGTTTTTGTTAACATTGTCTTCTCTGTTTTGGTGTGCAGGATATTCTTTACAGGATCTTAACATTGCAGAATAAAAACTAGCTTTGTAACTCCCTGCTCTTGAAAGCAGGGCCCCAGCTTCTAAAAAACTGCTGCGCAAACGCGACTTTTGCCGCGAAAACGCGGCCAAGTTGTAATCATTGTGCATCTTGTTGTGCTGGGATGTGTTCATTGTAATAGCTAGTGGATCTGTATTATTACTTTCCTTCTTTGATTGCCTACACACCATAATAAACTTAAGAACTTAAATACGGTATTTGGACGCTTTTAAAACGGCTTAGACATTTGCATTTAGGCACGTGTCAATTCAATTCCAATATACTGTATTTTGTTCTGTTGTTATGATTTGGATTGAGGTGTATATATGGCATTGCATATAGCATAGGACAAACACGTGGGTGATTTACTCGCTTTGTGTTATACTCTTGTCTATATTGCACACTTGCACAAATTGAACTTAAGGGCATAACCCAATACAAGATAAGGTGGGGATTTCATCACCCTTCCTTAGCCCAAAAACCACCTCCCCACTCACACAACCCAAGCCCTAATAAAATTTGATAGACGTTGGCCCCTAGGGACATCTCGGACTCATTAAGAGATTGACCGAGGGTGGAACTTGTTTTGAATCTTACTCTTGCGAAATCGGTGTCTAAGATTGGGGATTAAGAGGTTACGCCTTGAAGATACCGTGGTTTGGCGTAATTAAGGCCCGTTGCTTACGCACGGATACCTCCCACCGTATTTTGCCCCTACCTGGCCGATTAGCTTGTGGTCGGATTCAAGTAACAACCTCCCCCGGGTAATCGACCAGTTAGGAGTCGTCTAGGTCTAGGTTAACCCTACTATAGGCTTGGTTTTGATTTTTTTCTTTTTGTTGTTTGATTTTTCTTTTTTGTTTGTGATTGTTTGTGAAATGGAATTCAACAATAACAATTCTTTCAATCCTAAAATGAATCCATATTTCACACCAACCCCATTTGTTTCGGATAATTCTAACCCGGCTTTTTACAATATGCACCAACTAAATACACCGGGTTGGACTTATCCGAATCAATAAACCCATACCCACATTCTTATGACTATAATTTCTAAAATAATTTCAACTCGTCACAGAGTCAATGGGGATTCACCTCCCCCGAGTTTAATTTTCAACCTCCTTGTCTCCCATGTCCACCTTGTCCACAAATTTCATTCCCCGATTTCGCTCCTTATACTCCTTTTCTAGAACCACCAATTGAAGAAAAATCTGAGTTACAAAAGAGTATAGAAGCCAATCTATAAGAGGCCGAGCAACAACTTCAGAAAACATTGGCCTCTCCAATTCCACAGTATTTTCAAGAGTCTTAGTTCCACCTCCTCATAATGAACCACCATCTGCCCTGGAAATGAGTAAGGAACTCTTGTGTGAGTCCAATCTTCAATCTCAAAACATTTCTGACTCACATTTTTCACAAAATTTTCAAAACCAAGATTCTTATACTCTCATTCTAGAGCATCTACTTATAGAAAAATCAAGTCTAGAAAAGAGTATAGAAATCTTGCAGGAGTCTATATTACAATTTCAAAAATCTTCTTCTGAGTCTGTCAATAGGGTAGAAACACAATTGAGTCAATTGGTTAGCATTTATAGGAATGAGGAAACTCTATCTTATCAATCTTTGACCAATTTAACTATGCCAAACTCTATTGATCTGACTCAGGATTCTTGTCATTTTGGACATCAAGATTCAATTTTAGCACACCCATCTGAACTTGTCCAAACTTCAAATGTTAAAGACCCCATTGACATTTTGGCAGGTTATCCTTTTCCTGAAATTGAACTTGAGCATGAATATGATCATGAACCTCAAATTAGTGATTCAATTCTACTTCCTGATTCAATTATGACTCCGGTGTTTTCACCTGATTTCAATCCTTTTCCTGAGTCAATATTGGATCCAGTGCCAGTTCATTGTGAAATTGAATCACCAATCATTTATGATGATCATATTAAACTTGACCAATTTTATACTTTTGAAAGTCCCATTGATAAATTGGCAAGTTCTCATTTTTGTGGAATTGAACTCAATGAGGAATATGACTTTGATCCTCAAATTTGTGATCCAGTTCAAATTCCTGAATCATTATTGACTCCTGTTATATTACCCAATTTGAGTAACATTTTAGAGTCAGTTTTGATTCCCATACCTGTCATTCCTGAACTTGAATCACCAATCTTAGAAAGTCACATTCCATCATGGGAAAATGAATGTGGACTTGAGTTTCAACTTCCTGATTTGGATCCATTTTCTGAACCAATCTCGACTTCCGAACCTCTACTTGATTTAAGTCTTTTTCCTGAGTCGATATTAGTTCCTATATTTCTTAAGTCCAAATCAATCATTCCATTCTGGGACAGGGGTCTTGATAAATTTGACTCTGAAATTATTTTGAAAATTTGGAAATTAGATGGGGTAAATTTTTTAATAAAAATCATAAATATATACATCATTTTAGTGGGTTGTATTCTTGAGGTCGCTGGTGGGTTCCTCCGGATTCCACACACATTGGATTGGGCCGCATTTCGTGGACCAATCAGACTGCCACCGGAACCACCACCTTGAGGTGACTTTTCCTTCCCTTTCTATTTGTTTCATGCATACATACATCAAGATGCATTGCGGATAATGCATGAGATAAGTGTGGGGGAGGGTTTACTAACGTAGAGTTTTTAGATTTTCTTTCTTTTACACTTCTTTTAGGATACTTTTAGAAATCTTCTCTTTTGTATATGAATTTTCTCTTTCTTTAAAAATTTTTTGAAACAAGAGACAAAGTTTTAGTTTATTTTTAAGAAAATTAAGATGATCTTAGAAATTAAGAAAGCCTTAATTATGACATCTTAAACCTAGTCGAAATAATAGATCTTATTTAAAATTATAGGTTAAGTATAAAAGATTGGGGAGATAATTTTATCTTGAAATTGTTGCCTTAGATAGTATGCACTTCACACTTACACAATTTTTGGGACGGAAACAAAGGCCTAAAATGTCATAAAGTAAAAATAAATAAAAAGAAAAATATATGAAGAAAAAATCACTTATTAAGCTGGATAATTATGCCTCAAGAAGTATGATTATTCACGCTTAATGGTGGTTAGAAAAAAACAAATAATCTCCCTTAGTTTTGTGGTCTTGTTTACTTGAGTCCTTAAACCCGAGGGATGTTTTCTCATCTAATACCCTAAAACCGTCTGGTCTGGGAGTCATCGGTTATAGGCTCGCAACATGGGTGAACTAGAAAGCCTAAGGAAGCTAGGGGAAGAAAGAACAAAAAATAATAATAAATATTTCCCGGACAACGGCGCCAAAATTTTTTTTCGGGGCGGAACTAGCACTCAAAAAGCATGTATTTGTGAAATCAATGCAAAGCTCGTATGTGTGCTAATGTACCCTTGATACTTTCGTTATAGCATTGGCTCAACGGGTCGAATCCACAGGGAAGGGAGGCGATAGAAGCATTAACAGTTTTTATTCACATTATTTGTAAACAGTTCTTCTTTGTTAAAAGAATTAGAAAGAAAAGGAAAGAAAAAGAAAAGAAAATCCAGAATGTGGTAGGTGTGGAGAAGGCGATGAAAACGTTGATGTAAAAACAAATAGAAGTGGTTTGGAAAACAACTAGGAAAGGAGATGAAGCTTGTGGTAAAGAAAATGAAAACAAAGACAAACAAAGAAGCGGTGAAAACAACAATGAAAAGATACTTTGATAAATAGTTTCTAAATCAAGATAAAAGAAAAATCATGGCTACTAACTACTAATTGATCCACTAACCATGCTAACCTCTTAGTGATAGTTGCCTCACATTTGATCCTCGGCCATCACTAATCCTTGGCTTCAAGAGACGATACAGAGTATGGCAAATGAGATGGTTCTTTACATTCAAACTTGAATCAAGATCAAGCTAATACAAATATTAAATCATCAGACTATTAAAAGAAAGCATGAAATAAGAGAGAGTTAGCTTGGTTAGCAAGTTAGCAAGTTAGATGTTAGAACCCATCATCATGAGCCATAATGGCTCTTGCAAGAACAAGGCCTTATAGAGGCTACATGATTCATGTGGATTATCAAGTAAGTGGTTAGATGGTTAGTGGTTAGCAGTTAGAATGCCATGAGAAGAAAAGTTAGCAAAGCATCATGTAGAAGATGAAGGAGATTACATTGGAGAAGAAAGGAGGCACCTTTACATAGACTGTCACCATCTATTACATCAATCCCTCTCTATCTCTATCTCTGAATCTCTCAGCCCTACTACAAGATCTAAAAAGAAGAGAAAATACAAGATAAATGAAATGAAGAGCACCTACCTACACTAACCTAAAACATATAGAAAATCAGAACCTACTCCTAAAAACGAAAAGCTGCCTCGTTCTGGACCTATGCAAGGGTATTTATAGGCGTAGGAGGATTCCAGAAGATGAGACGGGGCCACGCGTCGAAAATTGACGCGTGGCTCTACTCTATGGCCGCGAAAATGCGGCAATTGTCGCGTTTCCGTGGCAATACCAGGGACCTAGGTCCCTTGTTTTTGCCAGTGGGTCCCCGTTGGTTCTAGCCGCTTCCTGGTATATCCCGTTTCTGGTAATTTTGCCCGAATATTTGTCTGACGTGCGTAAGAGTCTAGGTTCATCGTATCTTCTAGATGATCCCTTGCTTGGCCTCCAAGAAATTCGGGATTAATTACCCTAAAAGGGGTTTAATTAAGCCTTATTACTCCTTTGCTCTTGAACTCTTGATTTACCTGCAATAGAGACCAAAACACGGTTTAGACCGACAATTTATTCATAAATCGGTGGGAAAATGCGATATAATAATGCATAATCGTAGACTAATCACACCCCCACACTTATCCTTTACTCGTCCCGAGCAAAACAAGAAAAGAAAAACTATACTATAGAGGTTATTACACCACTTTCGCAGGTGACGCGATTGCACTGAGCGTGTGCAACAAGCCGTTAAACCTCTAGGTTACCCTAGAGGAGGAGTGTTGTCTCCTGAGGGTTTTCAGTGGATTGCACCCAAAAAATCCATAAAGAAAGAAGACAAATGTTAGTATTTTGAAAACGCATTTTGAAAGAGAGACAAGTTTTCAAAATATTTTTGCAAAAATATAAGCAATCTAAGATCATAAGTCCACCAAAAATCATTCTTTCTTAAACTTAGTCTCTATGCAAGATCTTGTCTTTAATTAAGGTAAGAATTCAAAATTGGATTGAATATTATCTTTCATAAAACCTAGATAATATGCACTTTGTGATAGTGAAGATTTCTGGGATTTCAACTCTAACCATCAAGCCATTTATATATATATATATATATATATATATATATATATATATATATATATATATATATATATATAGGGCTTACTGTACCTCAGCCTGCAGGCTGAGAGAGTTTTCTCAGCCTGCGGGCGTGGCAACATCACCGCCCCACATCTGTAAAAAAATTTGGCGGACAAAATCCTGTAAAATCCCGCCCAATTAAATGCAAGTCACCTCAACATTGTATTTTCCGAAAATACCCTCCCTCACAACCTTTTACCTTATTGTAAAAAAATTGTCTTCCAAAAAAATTTACAGCTCTAAAACTTCAACCGGCGGTTCTGATCCAATTAGTTCTTTTCCTTCTAAAATTTGATCCGTTTTTTAAAAAACATATTTGCAACTGATGGTGCCTAAGAAATCATCCGTCGAAAAAGGTACTACAAAAATGATATTTTCAAAAAATTTAGGGTTTGTGTATTTTAATAGTTTTAAATTTTTTCAAGATTTAATTCTGAAGTCGCACGTTTTTTTAATTTTTTTTTAAATATTGGAACCATGGTCGCAATTAAGAAAGAAATTTTCAAACTTGAGACGATAAAGGTCCTATTTTTTGAAAGTTTTTATTATTTACTTCTATTTTTACTGTGTCGCAGTTCAGATCTGTGCGACTTTGGAATTTTTTTTTACCTTTCCTTGTAGACGAATGCGACGTAGGTCGCAGTATATGAAACTTACTTTTTTTTTCTTACATACTGACGACATGGGGTCGCAGTTGTTTAAATAAGAGTTGTAGTCTCAAGTCTTCACCAAGGTCGCAGTTTATTTTAAATAATATGTTTTTATCAAACTTGTGTCGCAGTTGTTTCTGTTTGAACTGTAGTCTTATGCGACCTTGGTCGCAGTGTAGTCCTGGTTCTACTTGTTTTTTTTTGCAATGCATGACTGCGACCGAGGTCGCAGTTTATTAAAAAACAAATATACTTTTTATTCCCTTATAATTTTTAAATAATCATTGGTCTAAAGTGTTTAATTTTTCTTCCTACGTAGGTAAACAACAGATACAGGTTCGTCCTCTGAGATCAAGCATAAAACCAATGTGCCAGTTAATGAAGAAATTTAAGAAGTACATACAGGCTGATTTCGTAGAGGCGATGAAGAATACCCCATTTGGCCCAATCTTCATGGCGTTCTACAATGAAGAATTTGGTGCTGAAAAGGCTCTAAAATCAAACGTTGCCGTACTACGTATTTTAGACAAGTATGACAGGAATACAAAGACCTTTACAATTGGGGGCAAAGAGATTGAGTTAACAGTGGAGGATGTTGCCCTAACTTTTGGTCTACCTGTCAATGGGGCAGATTTTGTGATGAATAAGACATGTACGATGAAAGATAGAGGGGTTATAAAACATTTTTTCCCCAATATAAAGAAGATCACAAAAGTATCTATTGAAGATGCTTTGGATGATCTTCTTGTCAAGAGAAGGAAAAGGGATATATTAGATGTGACACCGGATGAACAATCTGAGCAGCAATTGTCTATAAATGAAATTATAAGAGACATAAATAGACTTGCAGCTCAAGACTTTACCACATTGGTCATCCTGTACATGTCGGCCACGCTTTTCTTCTCTGGCAGTAAATGCACGGTGCCGTGGTATATTGTGGAACAGATTGCCAATATGCAACTGATGAGGATAATATGCTGGGCAAAAGCTGTTTGGCAATTCCTGATTGACTCAATGGACATCTTCAGGCAAACCACGTACGAGCTGCAAGGTTGCGACTTTGGTCGCAGTTGATAGCCGCAGCCTTAGTAAAATACAATGCGACTTTGGTCGCAGTTGATGGCGGCAATGTTTTAATCAACAATAACACTGCGACCTTGGTTGCTATGCGTGTTAATATTAAGGAAACACATACCTAACGTACTGCGACTTAAGTCTTCACCATCTCAAAATTTTAAAAGAAGGTTGCGACAGTTGATAGCCGCAGTCTTAATAAAATACAATGCGACCTTGTTCGCAGTTGATGGCGGCAATATTTTAATCAACAACAACACTGCGACCTTGGTCGCTATGCGTGTTAATATAAAAGAAATACCTACCTAACGTACTGCGACCTAAGTCGCAGTACATGTAGTGCGACCTACGTCGCAATACATGTAGTGCGACCCTACATTGCAGTTGCTGGCCATCTTTATCAATAACAACACTGCGACCTTGGTCGCAATTAACCATGTACACTGCGACCAAAGTCTCTGACTACATTATGTACGAAAAAAATTAAACTATAAAGTAGAATTTTGTAGCATTAAAACTTTAAAGTACAAGTACATACAAAAATAATACAGTAGAAATCAAAGAATGATAATAAATCTGATTATAATTACACGCCAGTGTCAGAATGCGACTTAATCTCTCTACACTGTGCGACCCTGGTCGCACTTCATAAAAAATTGAAGTCTTTGTTCCTTCGAGATGGAGGCAACCCAAACCTACTTCTTCTGCCAATAAAAAATATAAATAGTAAGAATTTTAAAGATTAATCGTTATAAAAAAAAATTGATTAACAGGTTTAATGTAATATACCATTAACGGACAACCAGTCCTGTAATGGCCCAGCTCTTGGCAGTTACCACATCTTCGATGCTTAACTTCCTTCTGATATATAGAATCTTCAAAACTAGACTTAAGCCTGGATGCAGCTCTAGGTCTCCCCTTGGTTGGTACAGGACCAATTGGATCACGTATATTCAATTCTTCACCATCTCGCAATATGACAACGGATCCACTGGAACCAACGGCAGTCTTAGGATGTGATGAATGATCATTTCCTGACATTGCTTTGTATTCTCTAGTGGTATCTTGGGCGAAACTTTCCAAAACTCCCTCCAACTTTGAAATATTTTCATCAGAATCAGCGACCATGTCCAGAATTGCATTAAATTTTGAACGAACTGTCCACAATCTAGCCGTCCGTGGAGTGCCTTGACTGGGAAAAGGCCTCATGCCATTTTCAATTGCAACGTTTTTGTAACGAGCATCCAACCTCCATCTCTGAAGTATATATGATTTCGGTATATGTGTAACGTGATTGCGCCACAAAATACACAGAATATGTCTACATAGGATACCCTCTGTTTCAAATAACGAGCAACTGCAAGAAACATGAAGTTCCTCTCGCTTATCATAACTGACCTTTTCCAACTTTCTTTTGATTCTGAAAAATTACCAACCAAATATGTTGATCCAGGTTTGTCATGTTCCACCTCTTCTGAAAACAGTGTCATTACAACTGCCCATTCCTTTTGGAACAACTGAAAAATCTTCGGTGTATACAACTTCGATACCTGTATCTCATATGGATTGGATGTACAATTGGGCACAGAATTCAAACCCCTAAAATCTTGAAGAGATCCAGATGCACGACGGGAAGCAACGGCTTTATCATATTGGTGAACAAATTCCACTAGTTTAGTGTTTGAGTTAACAAAACCATCAAAGAAGGAATTAATACTCTCGGACCTCTGACTGGTTGTCATTCCAGCACAGAAAACATCCTTGAGATATGCATTAACCCAATGTCCACGAAGCCTGTACATCTTCATCAACCAACTGTCATCTTCTTCTTCTAACTGATATTTTTCACTCATCAGACGCCATCGTTCCTCACAAGTGCTTATATCGCGGGAGGTGTACCAAGCATGGAAATCGGAGACCATATCTTCTCCATACTTGTTAGCCATTGGGATTTGTTGCTCGGCAATATGTTTCCGTACATGCCAGAAACAGTAACGGTGCCGAGACGTCGGGAAAACAATCTTGATGGCCTCACCAATCTGCGCATCCTGATCAGTAATAATCAGCTTCGGTTCAACTCCATGCATGCACTTGAGCCATTTTTGGAATAACCAAACAAAAGTATCCCTCTGCTCATCAGCAAGCATTGCACAGCCGAACAAAATTGACTGTCGGTGATGATTTACTCCAGTGAATGGAGCAAATGGCAAGCTCAAGTTATTAGTTCTGTATGTGGTGTCAAAAACGATCACATCACAGAAGCTCAGATACGAGGAAATAGCTCTTCCATCAGCCCAAAAAATGCTTCTAAGTGTGCCCGCGTTATCAACTTCACTTGAAAAGAAGAATTCTGGATCGGTCTCGGCTTTCTCTTGAAAATATTTGATAATAGCAATAAACTCATGACTGCAGTTATTTCTACGTTGACGAGTAAAATCAATAACTTGTTGAGGGCGCACTTCTTCACAGCCTTCTCCCTGGCTCATTGCATTAACAACGCGGGAAATATTTGAAGGCCGCATTCCAACATCAACCAGATTGCTCATAATGCTTCTGCTAATTGTTGAACGATGAGTCTGGTGAGAGTAATGGTGATGTACCTTATCCGGGCTAGACAATTCATGTGAATGAGTATCAACAAATTTTGTGATAACCCAATATCGAGTTGAGTCCAAAAATAAACGAAGACGGATATGCATCTCAGCAGGACAAGCTACTCTAGTGTTAACTCGACGATGCACTGTAAGCCCCTCCTGTCTTTTGTCACACAACTTCTTCAGACCTTCCTTGTTGCAGCAAAATTTTCTGCAAATCATCTCATAAGGAGGCTTCCGTGACTTGTCTGTACTTTTTCTTCTCACGCTAAAACCTCTATTCCTTGCAAAAGAATTGTAGAAATTGTATGCTTCCATATGCGACAGGAACTTTTCCCTATAAACTTATCTGAGCTTCCAGACATTTCTCCATGTGCATTCATATCCTACAAAAAGAATTTACACGAATTAAATGAATATAAATATTTTTTAGATATCACTGTATTCTAAAATATAAGTTATATAAATGCGACCAAGGTCGCATAAGAGATGAAAACAATTTACTTCTTATCAGCTGTTGCGACCAAGGTCGCAGTTATCCGTATGAGAAGAAATCTATATTACTTCTTACTAAAGACTGCGACCTAAGTCGCAGTAAATAAAAATAAGATTTCACATACGACATGAAATCTATAATACTCCTTATTGAAGACTGCGACCTAAGTCGCAGTTATCAGTATGTGAATAAATCTATATTATTCCTTACTAAAGACTGCGATCTAAGTCGCAGTTACCCGCATGTGAAGAAATCTATATTACTCCTTACTAAAGACTATGACCTAAGTCGCAGTTATCCGTATGTGAAGAAATATATATTACTCCTTACTAAAGACTGCGACCTAAGACGCATACCCTAGAAAAAAAGAATTCACAGCCGGAGATTATTTTCAAATAAGATTGCGACCGAATATTAAAAAGGTCGCAGTACCTCACAGTCTAAAGAGAAAACATTAAATATTTAAGAAATTGTTTTTAAAATATATATAAACAATTAAAACCTGTTGATTGGCATGCAGAGATGTCAACCCTTCAAGATTTTCAATATTCTGAGAGAAAGTAGAACCAGATGCAATATCTTCCATATTACGATCGCCGGTATACTGCTCAGACGTCGACATTAAATATTTTGCAGAAAAAAATTGATCTGAAAAGATTTTATATTTTGAGAAAAAAGTTTATCGCAGACTGAAAAGGTGAAACTAGATCTTTCAAAAAGAGGTCAGGAAATAGGGTGAAAAGTAATTTATATAGAATATCCTATAAAGAGCGGCAAAAAAAAGGGGAAAAAATAATAATAAAACAAAGGAAGGGAACCAAAAAGAGTTGCTTTTCATAAGGGGTATTTGGTAATTTAACAGTCACCTAAAAGCGTGCCGCGAGTCAGTGAGGTGACAATTTGAGCCACGTCACCGCAGGCTGAGAGAATACTCTCAGCCCGCGGGCTGATATACATTTTTCTCATATATATATATATATATATATATATATATATATATTCTTTCTTTTTCTTTTTCTTTTTTTTCTTCCCTTAGTTTTCTTAGGCTTTCTAGTTCACCCATGTACGAGCCTATAACCAAGGACTCCCAAACCAGAAGGTCCTAGGGCACCAGATGAGAAAACATTCCTCGAGTTTAAGGACTCGAGTAAACAAGGCCACAAAACTAAGGGGGATTATTTATTTTTTTCTGACCACCGTTAGGCGTGAATAATCATGCTTCTTGAGGCATAATTATCCAGCTTAATAAGTAATGTTTTATTCATATTTTTTTAATTTATTTTTACTTTATGGCATTTTAGGTCTTTGTTTCCATCCTAAAAATTGTGTAAGTGTGAAGTTTATACTATCTAAGGCAACAAATTCGAGATAAAATTATCTCCCCAATCTTTTATACTTAACCTATAATTTTAAACAAGATCTATTATTTCGACTAGGTTTAAGATGTCATAATTAGGCTTCCTTAATTTCTAAGATCATCTTAATTTTCTTAAAAATAGATCAAAACTTTGTCTCTTGTTTCAAAAGTTTTTAAAGAAAGAGAAAAATTTCTATACAAAAGAGAATATTTATAAAAGTATCCTAAAAGAAGTGTAAAAGAAAGAAAATCTAAAAACTCTATGTTAGTAAACCCTCCCCCACACTTATCTCATGCATTGTCCTCAATGCATCGTGATGTATGTATGCATGAAACAAATAGAGAGGGAAGGAAAAATCACCTCAAGGTGGTGGTTCCGGTGGTGGTCTGATTGGTCCACGAAATGCAGCCCAATCCAATGTGCATGGAATCCGGAGGAACCCATCAGCGACCTTAAGAATACAACCCACTAGAATGATGTATATCTGTGTATTTTTTATTAAAAATTTTACCCCATCTAATTTTCAAATTTTCAAAATAATTTTAGAGTCAAATTTATCAAGCCCCTTGTCCCAGAATGGAATGATTGATTTGGACTCAGGAAGTACAGGAACTAATACCGACTCAGGAAAAAGACTTAAGTCAAGTAAAGGTTCGGGAGTCGAGATCGGTTCAGGAAGTGGGTCCAAATCAAGAAGTTGAAACTCAAGTCCACAATCATTTCCCCATGATGGAATGTGACTTTCTAAGATTGGTGATTCAAGTTCAGGAAAGACAGGTATAGGAATCAAAACTGACTCGAAAATGTTACTCAAATTGGGTAATATAACAGGAGTCAATAATGATTCAGGAATTTGAACTGAATCACAAATTTGAGGATCAAAGTCACATTCCTCATTGAGTTCAATTCCACAAAAATGAGAACCTGCCAATTTATTAATGAAACTTTCAAAAGTATGAAATTGGTCAAGTTCAATATGATCATCATAAATGATTGGTGATTCAATTTCACAATGGGCTAGCACTGGATTCAATACTGACTCGGGAAAAGGATTGAAATCAGGTGAAGACATTGGAGTTATAATTAAATCAGGAAGTAGAATTGAATCACTAATTTGAGGTTCATGATCATATTCATGCTCAAGTTCAATTTCAGGAAAAGGATAACTTGCCAAAATGTCAATGGGATCTTTAACATTTGAAGTTTGGACAAGTTCAGATGGGTGTGCTGAAATTGAATCTTGATTTCCAAAACAACATGACTCTTTCGCTCTGACAGAATGGTTAGTGACATTAGGAATGGTCAAAGGATGAGAACGAAGACTTTTGACCATCATATTTATGTCATGATTATGAGCAATTTGAGCTTGAGTCATGATTTCAAGCATCTTTTTATAGTTGATAGGTTTATCGTTTTGAAAAGATGAAGTGTTGTTTTGGACTTGGTGGTGAAATTGTGAGTCCATCAGATTTTGTGATTGTTGTTTGGACTCACGCATACTCATTTTCAAAATTGATGGTTTTCTATTTTAGATTGGTGGAACTGAGTATGAATCTTGAAAATATTGTGGAATTGGAGAGGCCCTCCATTTCTGAAGTAGTCGCTCGTCCTCTTGTAAATTAGCTTCCACTCTCTTTTCTAACTCAGATTTTTCTTCAATTGGTGGTTCTAGAAAAGGAGTATAGGAAGCGAAATCGGGGGATGTAAATTGTGGAAGAGGTGGACATGGGGGATAAGGAAGTTGAAAATTTAACTCGGGGGAGGTGAATCCCCATTGACTCTGTGACGAGTGGAAATTATAGTCATAAGAATGTGGGTATGGGTTGTATTGATTCGAATAAGTCCAACCCAGTGTATTTGGTTGGTGCATATTGTAAAAAGCCGGGTTGGAATTATTCGAATCGAACAGGGTAGCGATTCATATTCGGATTGAAAGAATTGTTATTATTGAATTCCATTTCACAAACAATTACAAACAAAAAGGAAAAATCAAACAACAAACAAAAATAAAAGACAAAATCAAAACCAAGCCTAAAGTAAGGTTGACATAGACCTAGACGACTCCTAACTGGTCGATTACCTGGGGGAGGTTGTTGCTTGAATCCGACCACAAGCTAATCGGCCAGGTAGGGGCAAAATACGGTGGGAGGTATCCGTGCGTAAGCTACGGGCCTTAATTACGCCAAACCACGGTATCTTCGAGGCGTAACCTCTTAATCCCCAACCTTAGACACCGATTTCATAAGAGTAAGATTCAAAACAAGTTCCACCCTCAGTCAATCTCTTAATGAGTTCGAGATGTCCCTAGGGCCCAACGTCTATCAAATTTTATTAGGGCTTGGGTTGTGTGAGTGGAGAGGTGATTTTTGGGCTAAGGAAGGGTGATGAAATCCCACCTTATCTTGTTTTAGGTTATGCCCTTAAGTTCAATTTGTGCAAGTGTGCAATATAAACAAGAGTATAACACAAAGTGATAAATCACCCACGTGTTTGTCCTATGCTATATGCAATGCCATATGTACACCTCAATCCAGATCACAACAACAGAACAAAATACAGTATATTGGAATTAAATTGACACGTGCCTAAATGCAAATGTCTAATCCGTTTTAAAAGCGTCCAAATACCGTATTTTAGTTCTTTAATTTATTGTAGTGTGTAGGCAATCAAAGCAGGAAAGTAACAATACAGATCCACTAGCTATTACAATGAATACATCCCAGCACAACAAGATATACAATAATCACAAAATGGCCGCGTTTTCGCGGCAAAAGTCGCGTTGGCGCGGCAGTTCTTTGAAAGCTGGGTCCCTGCTTTCAAGAGCAGGGAGATGCAAACCTAGCGTTTATTCTGCAATATTCCGTTCCTATAAACTTTGACCTGCACACCAAAACAGAGAAGCCAATGTTAACAAAAACGTGAAATCAAAACAATTCCCCGGCAACGGCGCCAAAATTTTTGATCGATCGGGGCGGAAACCAGCACTCAAAAGTATGTATTTATGAAATCAATGAAAAGCTCGTATGTGTGCTAATGTACCCTCGATACTTCCGTTATAGCATTGGCTCAACGGGTCGAACCACAGGGAAGGGAGGCGATAGAAGCATTGATAGTTTTTATTCACGTTTTATGTTAACAATTCTTCTTTGTTAAAAGAATTAGAAAAAGAAAGTGAAAAGAAAAGGAATCCAGAATGTGGTAGGTGTGGAAGGTGATGAAAACGTCGATGTGAAAAACCAAAGAGGAGTGGTTTGGAAAACAAAATAGAAAAGAAGAAGCTTGTAGTAAAGAAAATAAAAACAAAGACAAACAAAGAAAGCGGTGAAAATAACGATGAAATGATAAAAGAATTGCTTTTCAAAACAAGGTAAAAGAAAAACTCATGACTACTAACTACCAATTGCTCCACTAACCATGCTAACCTCTTAATAATAGTTGCCTCACATTTGATCCTCGGCCATCACTAATCCTTGGCTTCAAGAGACGATACAGAGCATGGCAAATGAGATGGTTCTTTACATTCAAACTTGCATCAAGATCAAGCTAATACAAACATTAAATCATCCGACTATTAAAAGAAAGCATGAAATAAGAGAGAGTTAGCATGGTTAGCAAGTTAGCAAGTTAGATGTTAGAACCCATCATCATGAGCCATCAATGGCTCTTGTAAGAACAAGGCCTTATAGAGGCTACCCGATTCATGTGGATTTTCAAGTAAGTGGTTAGATGGTTAGTGGTTAGTAGTTTGATTTCCATGAGAAGAAAAGTTAGCAAAGCATCATGTAGAAGATGAAGAAGATTACATTGGAGAAGAAAGGAGGGACCTATATATAGACTGTCACCATCTATTACATCGATCCCTCTCTATCTCTCTCTCTGAATCTCTCAGCCCTACTACAAGATCTAAAAAGAAGAGAAAATACAAGATAAATGAAATGAAGTGCACCTACCTACACTAATTTAAAACATAGAGAAAATCAGAACCTACTCCTAAAAATGAAAAGCTGCCTCGTTCTGGACCTATGCAGGGGTATTCATAGGTGTAGGAGGATTCCAGAAGACGAGACGGGGCCACGCGTCAAAAATCAACGCGTGGCTCCACTCTATGGCCGCGGAAACGCGGCAAGCAAAAACCAGGGACCTAGGTCCTTGGTTTTTGCCAGTGGGTCCCCGTTGGTTCTAGCCGCTTCCTGGTATATCCCGTTTCTGGTAATTTCGCCCGAATATTCGTCTGATGTGCGTAAGAGTCTAGGTTCATCATATATTTTAGATGATCCCTTGCTTGGCCTCCACGAAATTCGAGATTAATTACCCTAAAAGGGGTTTAATTAAGCTCTTATTACTCCTTTGCCCTTGAACTCTTGATTTACCTGCAATAGAGACCAAAACACGGTTTAGACCGATAATTTATTCATAAATCGGTGGAAAAATGCGATATAATAATGCATAATCGTAGACTAATCAACGTCCAAAGGGCTTTGCTCTCTGGATCTGGCCCTGAACGATGGACTATCGGCTGACAGGTCTAGCCCAGGGTACAATTGACCGGGCGGTCGACCAGTAGGCTCCAACAGTCAAAAAGTATAACCGTTATCCGGTCGATCGGCCGTCGACCGACAGGTCATTTTGACCTGCAGTTTGACCATAACAGCTAGTTTTTTGGAGTCTATATAAGGGGGCTGTTTTGGGCTGTTTTCAACAAGACTTCTAGTAGGTTTCAAAGCCAGTTTTACCCATCTCATTTAGAGGTTTTATCTACTTGTTTCAGGGCTAATATTTCCATATCAAAAAGAGAGTTTTTAAGAGTGTTTTTAAAAGAGATTTCTTGAGTTTTTCACCACAAGTCTATCTTGTTTTTCTTACACCAACTTGAGCTTTCCATTGCTATATCAATTCTCTAGGGATCTTTATTGTGAGAGTTGATTTTATGATAAAGAGAAGTGATCACAAGATTTCATTTTTGTATTGTGAGGAGTTGTAGAGGTTGTGGCCTCAGTGAAGAAGTGTTTTGTGGTGTTTGTGGCGATCAAGTGAAGTGATCACCAAGTGTTCCGACGTGTGATTAGAGGAGTTATAAGAGGTGCGGCCTCAGCAAGCTAGTGTGCTTGTTATGTTGTTCTTGCAGGAATAAGAGAGGGACTAGTGAGTCCAAGAGTTCTAGTGTGAACTCGTTGTAGGTATTGCGGCACCGAGTGATCCTGCGAAATCGTTTCTAGTGGAAATCCTTCATAGCGTTGAAGGCGGGGACGTAGAGAAAGGGTGCTTGAACCTAAATAATTCTCCTGTGTTTGTGATTGCTCTCTCTCTGTCTCTCTCACTTGTGTTTATATATCTTACTTGCTTACATTGTTTATCTCTTTATATGCATGATATGTCTTGTGTTAGCCCAAAAGGTTACACTCTCCATTTGTTTGGAGTTTTGATGATAACAAAACAAATAAGATCTATTTGGTACTAATTAATTTGTTAAGATAAGTTTCAGGTTTGTACCATATTTGGAGGCCATTGCTTAGCTATTGCAAGAAATTCTAGGTTCATAAAGCAAAGAAGGCTTTTTGCACATCAAGGAAGGAACATAGAAGAGAAGGCTCTAGCAAAGCATTGCATGGCTCAAGACTTCAAGATTGCTCAAGATAATTTATTAGATTTATTTTTAGTTTAGAGTTTTGTTAAAGAATAGTGAATAGGTTTGAAGCTCTATCACACACGTTTTTGCGCACATCTTGTTTTTAAACATATTTCCTATAATATGTACAAAAATAATTTGTATACAATCTTCAGCCTACAAACTTATT
Organism: Agave tequilana; assembly: GCA_038442645.1. Taxonomy (NCBI): domain Eukaryota; kingdom Viridiplantae; phylum Streptophyta; class Magnoliopsida; order Asparagales; family Asparagaceae; genus Agave; species Agave tequilana. The sequence continues at coordinate 71,009 of JAVJIF010008625.1, forward strand.
TTTATCCATTATATATATTCCTATTCAAAACTAGTTTGTTAAAATAGATTTCTCCTCAAAAATCTATCTTTGCTTTGGCTTTTGACCTGAGCCGGTCGACCGCCAGGGTCGACCGACCCAATGTCAGGTTAAGCCGGTCGGCTGACCCAGTCGACCGGAGTTCTGGCAGCTGCACGTATCAGTGTGCACGTTTCACGGTCGACCCAGACGGTCGACCGAGACATGCCTGCCTGAGAGACTCTGCTCTCTGTTTGTTTGGGTCGACCGGCCGGTCGACCGTAGCCTACAACGGCTATTTTTTTTGTACTAGCAGTCGACCGGGCCGGTCGACCGAGCTAGCCGTTTGAACAGTAACGGCTAGTTTCTAAGCTGGTTTATCTTTTGTCCTTTTCTCACTTAAGTGTGTTTAAATTACATGTTTTGGTTTTAATACTTTCGGATTAGCCTTAAATATGTTTTATCTCCTAACCCTAGCCCTCTCCTATAAATAGGGGTGTTTAGGGAGAGGTTGGTTACTAGAAAAATTATCAAAATTTCCACAAGTTTAAGACATTCAAAAGAGCTTTGTTTCTTGGTTTTTGTGCTGAAATTCTCTCTCATTTTCTGAAGTGTTTTTCAATGATTTCTTTTTCTTTTCTCCTTACACACAAGTGCTTCATTCCTACTCATTGTTCTCTAAGGACCATTGTAAGGGAAGAGAATTTTGCAAGAGAGAGTTTGTGGTCTTTTGACTACTCAGAGATTGCTTGTACTTGAGATTGTGGAGTTGGGTACTCCGGTGTATTTGTGACATCTTTGTGATAGTGGAAGTGGTTGGAATCCTTCTGGGGAAGGCGGGGAAGTAGAGCTGGGTGCTCGAACCTCGATAACAATTCTCGGTGTTTGCGTTTGGTTTACTTGCTCTTGTTTCTTGCTCTATTTTCATTGCTCTTATTACTTGTTCTCTACATTCATTGCTATATTCAATTGCTTTGTGAGATTGTTGCATCATAATTTTTAAATTGTGCATTGATTAGCATTATCACCTATTCACCCCCCTCTAGGTGATTTTTATCTTGTGCTTAATTGTTATATGCATGAGATTGTTTGCCCACACTTGTATTCAACCAAGAGAGCCATTGTGGCACCTCAACTCTTAATCTGTTGGAATCTTGAGGAGATAGTCCAGAGCCCTTCACCGGAAATTCGGTTACACTCTTGTGTTATACTTTGTGTGTTAGCTTAATAGGTTTAGTTTTGCATAATTAATTTTTAATTCCGCATCGTTATCATTAGATTAGCTAGTACACCTATTCACCCCCCTCTAGGTGTATTTTCAATTAGTATCAGAGCTTGGTGCTCTTGATTTGGATCTAACAACCTTGAGTTAAAGATCCTATTTTAGCTAATCACAATATTTGTACACATACATATGGATTTCATGACACCTCCCATGTTTGACATTCTTAACATTCAAACTTGAAAAATTAAGATGTCCATATACCTCAAAGCCCTAGGAATTCATGTTTATCTTGCCACTATTAAAGATATTTGAGGCTAATGCAAAAGCCCTTCATACTTTAAAGAGTACCCTAAATGATGATTATTTATATAGGGTTGCTAACTTTGATTCGACTTTTGTAGTATGGAACACACTTGTATCTCTTGGTGAACAAAAGCAATACAATATAGGGAGTGACTCGGATGATGAAAGTGATGCTTCCAATATATTCTACATGGTCCAAGGGGATAACCCCCTAGAGGTAAATTCTGAATCTGAGGTAGAAGAAGATATTGACATGCCTTATGATGAGCTTGCATCTTTTTGTCAAAAACTTTTTGAAAAATATAATTTATTAGAAATTGAAAACAATAAATTGAATAAAGAAAACACTTCTTTGTTAAAAGAAAATAATTCTTTCAAAAACAAATTTGAATGTGTTTCAAAAAAAATGAATTTTTGAAAAGGAGAATATTTTCTTGTCTTCAAAATTAAATGACATTTGTGAAGGAAATAATTCTTTGAAGAATAAAATTATTTTGGTGGAAAAAATGAGATTATTTTGGAAGAAAATAACTCTTTGAAAAAGAAAAATATTTTAAAAGAAAAAGAAAATATTTCTAAAAAGAATAAGGATTTTGTTTATCATGTTTCTTCTTCTAAAATTGATAATGATATTTACATTATGAAGAAGAACATTGATTGTATGGGCTCCACTTTGAGCCAGTGTACATTTAACCATAATAGATTGGAATTCATGTTTCGCAAGAAACAAATTCCACATGCTCATGCATAAACCCCACGACATACATATGCACTCCATGATCACTCTCATACCACTCATATGCATGCTAGAGTGTACACATGTACATATTGTGGCCGCAAAGACCATTTAACAAAGTTTTATTTTGATAAGATAAATCATGTAAATTTTACAAATATTTGGGTTTCTTATGATGCTAACCCCCATGGACCCAAAAGAAATGGGTATCAAAATCCTTATCTCTTATGTTTGATGTATGTGTGGGCTCTCACATGACGTGAGAGATATGGTATCTTGATGGTGGATGCGTTTGAGCTAGATGGATATACTAAATTGTTGCATCACCTTGAAGGAAGTTTGGTGGGAGGACCATCATGTTTTGGAGATATAGAGAATAGTTCATATGGTTTGGTAACTATCTCTAACTCTCATTTTTATTTACATGCTTTCATGCAAATGTTTTTAGCATATTTTTTGTTTCAATTCTCATTATGTTAAATGATCATGTTTTGTACTTCATGTGGTGAATACTTGTTTAGATGTAATTTTCGTTAAAACTTGTGTTTATACTTGTGCAAGTAGTGAGCTACACTTGATTATTATATATTTGTACTTCAATGCTCATTTATACTCATTACATGTACATGTATAACCTAGTTTTAATGATTATTTTATTTACACTTGTTTTCCCCATTTTTGTGTATGTTTAGCTTCATGTATATGTTATTTTTATCTAAAACTAATAAACATACATATATCCCCTAGAGTCACTTGCCTTCATACAAATTCTATTATGGACTCGTTTGTGTTTGGGATATGTATATATATTTTTAGTTTTAATAGAACATACATATACCTTGAAGTTTAGGTAATTTTAATGAAAAATAAATTGTTTTGATTTTTATATGTTTTAATATTTTGAGCTTTATTGTTTATTTTCATGAATATGTCATTCACATGATTCTTGTGCACTCACATTTCTTTTGTTTACACATGACTTTATTTTCATGAGGATTTATAAGCCTTATAAATTTCGAGTATCAATTCTTGTGTATTTAGCATGTTTCATGGACTATATAATTTGGTTTCATATTTTGAAGGATTTTAACTAGTTTTTCAAAAATTACTTTAGTCTAGTTATTTATTCTTCATTTGGCAGTATTTTCAATTTATAACTATTCTCAAATCTTATTTTTGAAAACTTCTACCCTAAAAGGGCGGTTAGTTGGGCGACCAAGCCTTGTATACCCTTATCGAATATTTTTTAAACTTGTGCATGAATAGGGTGGTAGGTATGAGTTATACACATGATCTTCATGGAATTCTATTTTTGTATACTCATATTTGTTTTCTTATATATGTATGCTTCAAATTTCAATTAGTATCAATTTTAAATGGAATTTTCAAGTTCATACATACATATATATGATTTGATTGTGCTTGTTTTAAAATATCTTAACATTCTTAAAGCAAAATTATGTTCATGATAAGCTTGATTTTATTCTAAATGTTAATTGGTATCTATACAAGCTTATGCATTGATTTCAATTGGTATTTATTTGGTATCAAAATATACTTCATGTTTCACCTTCAATTGGTATCAAAATCTATTATTGGTATCTTAAAGATTTTTTTCAAGTGATAACAATATTTGTTTTTGTCAACTACAATTTAATTTCATTTGTATCATAATTCATTTTGTTGACTTCAAGAAATTTCAAAAATTTGTTTTAAAAAAAATTGTTTCAAAATTTGATGATATGTTTTGCCTATATACAAGGGGAGCTTATTCTCTCTCTCTCTCTCTATATATATATATAGATTCATGTTGAAGTGCATTGCACATATAGTAGAGCTTGACCTCTCTTACTTATATGGTACACGTGTGTAGGGGAGCTTAACATCTCAACTTATACATTGTATATTATACTTTATGTGGGTTAGGGTCTAGTCATTCCTTCTTCATATAATGCATGTATGCAGGGGGAGCTAACTTTACATCTCTCCTCTTCATGAATGTATATCACATATACATCTTTATTGTTTGATTGTTCTCACTCATTTGTTGATGAATTGACAAAAAGTAAGAGAAGAATTTAGTGAGTTTATATATGCATGCTTAATATTTGGTATTTATGCATATATATTTTTGTTTAAGTTTATGCATATTATTGATTATCAATTTATCTATTGCTATGCATGAGTTAAGGGGGAGCTTCTATGAAGCTTATCCTTAATCTATGCATATATAACTCCATGAGTTTTGTCATCATCAAAAATGGAGAGATTGTTGGCCCAAGGCCCATGACTCTAGTTTTGATGATGATTAACTCATGTAGTTATACTACTAATGATCTTGTGTTTATAGAGTTTCAGATATATTTGATCAAGATCTTAGTCGGTGTTTAGTTCTAATAAAAGATTCGAAGTCAAGTTTTGAAGCTAACATGTATTGATTCATGAGCTCACATATCAAGATCGCATCATGTACTCAAGAGGAGTCTAGCTCATTGGATCAATATTTTGACCAAGTCAAGAAGGAGAAGAAGATTTTTAAAAGAACATTTTCGTAAAGATTTGAGTCATGTTTGCAAGTGTTAAGATTTTGTATTTTAGATAAAATATAAAGGATAGATTAGTTATGGATTGCTCAAGCTCATATACACACCGACACAAAATTTATATGTGTTTTCATAAAATAGTTTTAGTTTTAGAAAATACCATTTTGGTTTTTGAGCTTCAAAGTATATATCTTTATGGTTCATGAATAGAGCTCATCAAAATGAGTTTATATGATTTATTTGTATTTTGGATTTAATTCAATCACATTGTTGGTTCAAATGTTTAAAAAAACTTATTTGGTGTTTCTATATCATATGTTTGAGTTTTATATTTATCAAAACTTATTTTAGAGCTTATTATTAAAAACATAGATATTTCATCTCATATGTGTATTGGATCATATTCATACACATTAAGCTTCAAAAGTATTTAAAATATCTTGTTTTTGTATTTGAAGAAGTTTTGAAAAAATCATTTTTCAATTGAAGATTGATTTTAAAAAATACGGATTTTTATTTAAGGTAAATTTTCAATATCACAAAAATGGTTCAAAACGTTTGTAATATGTGTTGAATATTAATCACACATATTTTACTTCAAAGTATTTCAAGGAACTTATTTTTTTTAGATTTTTAATGATTTTATTGGATTTTATAAGAGTTTAAAAAATCAAGATTTTATCCCAGAATTTTCAGACCCGGCCTTCTGGCGGTCACCCGGCCAGTCAACCGGTCCAGAAGTTGGTCGACCGGGTGGTCGACCGATGTCCACAGATACGTGCACAGCCTTTTGGCTTGAGGGCCAGTCGACTGGACGGTCGACCGACTTATGCCCCGGTCGACCGTCAAGAGAGCTTTTGCTCTCTGAATCTGGCCTCGGTCGACCGGGTGATCGTCCGGTAGGTCTAGCCCAAGGTACGGTCGACCGGACGGTCGATCGACGGTTGACAACGGTCAAAAATATGACCGTTGGCTGTCGACCGGCCGGTCGACCAATAGGTCATTTTGACCTGCAGTTTGACCCCAACGGCTAGTTTTTGGGAGTCTATATAAGGGGGCTGTTTTGGCCTGTTTTCTACAAGATTTTTAGTGGGCTTCAAAGCTAGTTTTTCCCATCTCATTTAGAGGTTTTCTCCACTTATTTTAGGGCTAACATTTCCATATCAAAAGGAGAGTTTTCAAGAGTGTTTTTAAAAGAGATTTCTTGAATTTTTCATCACAACTCTATCTTGTTTTTCTCACACTAACTTGAGCTTTCCATTACTATATCAATCCTCTAGGAATCTTTGTTATGAGCATTGTTTTTGTGATCAAGAGAAGTGATCACAAGATTTCATCCTTGTACTGTGAGGAGTTGTAGAGGTTATGGCCTTGGTGAAGAAGTGTTTTGTGGTGTTTGTGGTGATCAAGTGAAGTGATCATCAAGTGTTCTGATATGTGGTTAGAGGAGTTGTAAGAGTTGCGACCTCAGCAAGCTAGTGTGCTTGCGTGTGTTGTTCTTGTGGGAATAAGAGAGGGACTAGTGAGTCCAAGAGTTCTAGTGTGAACTCGTTGTAGGTGTTGCGGCACTGAGTGATCTTGTGGGATCGTTTCTAGTGGAAATCCTTCATAGTGTTGAAGGCGGGGACGTAGAGCAAGGGTGCTCGAATCTCAAATAATTCTCCCGTGTTTGCGATTGCTCTCTCTCCCTCTTACTTGTGTTTATATATCTTGCATGCTTACATGGTTTATCTCTTTATATGCTTGATATATCTTATGCTTAATTGTTATATGCTTGAGATTATTTGCTCACACTTGTATTCAACCAAGAGAGCCATTGTGGCACCTCAACTCTTAATCTAGAGGAATCTTGAGGAGATAGTCCAGAGCCCTTCACCGGGAATTCGGCTACACTCTTGTGTTATACTTTGTGTGTTAGCTTAATAGCTTTAGTTTGCATAAGTAGTTTTTTAATCCGCATCATTATCATTAGATTAGCTAGTATACCTATTCACCCCCCCTTTAGGTGTATTTTCAGGAGGAACATAATAATAATGGACATCCTAAGACTGAGAAGTCGAAGGAAAGTTCTTCAATTGATGCCGAGGTTATTAAAGGCAACCAGGCTCAGATTACATCCTAGCCCAGAGAGATGAGTTGAAGAAGGTAGGTATGACTCGCCCTTAACTACTTGAACGGGATTCGGTGCCATACCTACTGAAATTCAAGCCACCTATGCTACATATGTATGATGGTAAAAGTTCACCGAACGAGCATATCTATTACTTTCGGTCTCAAACTGGTAATGTAATAGATAATGATGCCATTATGTCCAGATTGTTTATCGGTACTCTCAAAGGATTGGCCTTCAACCAGTTCAGAAGCCTTCCACTAGGTTCCATCAATTCTTGGATCAAATTGGAGACTCGGTTCCTTTCTCGTTTCTATAAGGATGACACCGAGGTAATCATGGATACTCTCCTTTCCATAGAACAAAAGAAGAGAGAATCGCTCCATGATTACATTAAAAGATTTATGAATCTATCTCTGATGTGTCCAACAAGAATGCTATTGCCTATGTTATTGCAGATATGTAGGCACAACTTTCTGGGCCAAATAGAGATTCGCATGGGGTTGTTAAGGCTTACACTTGGAAAGAGCTTATTGAGCAAGCTGAAATAGCTGAGAAGTCAGCTAAAATGTTTGAGGCTTCCATGCCTAAGGGCAAATGGGGAGTAAACAACAAAGGACGTGGTGAAGTAGCACAGTCTTCCCAATCAAAAGGGAAAAAATCATGTCTGTAGAGTTGTCAGGAGAAACTCCACCAAAAACTAAGAAGAGTTGTGTCGGTAATCAAGAGTTCAAGTTTCCTCCAAAACAGTACTCCTTTAAAAATGAGCATGTGATTACCATTTTTCACTTGTTCCAAAAAGGCGGTAAGTTGAAGCTTGCAGAGTTTCGACGCCCTAATGAAGTGAGATGTACGAATGATCCCAACTATTGCCTCTTCCATAGGATAGTTTATCATCCTACCAGTAAATGCTTTGTCCTAAAGGATAAAATTTAGGCTCTAGTCGACACTGGAGTTCTGACTTTAAAGTCAGAACAGAAAAAGTCACTGCGAACATGGTGACTCTTGAGTTCAGCACTTTTCCAAAGGTTACTGTCCCTGACAGAAATGCCTCAGTTCCAGACACACGACTAGAGGTAAGTAATCCTTTAGTAAAGTAGAAGGAGGCTAAAGGCCTCATTCCAATAACATTGAAGACTGAAAAATTATGTGGGTGCACCCAGATCTTGCCAACGATGAACAATAGGACTCAAAGAAACCCAAGCCAAAGTGAAAATCCTGCAACGTTGTTTCTATGCTGCCAGATGATGAAAAAATAACAATAGCTTCTCTCAGTGACTCTGAAGATAAAAAGCATATTTTGACAACACAAGATGCTGCACCTCCACCAACAGGTACTCGGTCTGAAAAATCATACCTGAGACAGTACGACAAAACCACTAACGAGACATAACAACCAACAACGTCAGAGGAAGTACTTGTTCCAGCTTCAGCTCCAACACCAGGAAAAGAAAAGCAAAAAGAAGTCTAATTTGACCGATTATTGAAGAAAACTTCAGGTCTGGGACTTGATGCCCCTTTCCGCTTAGATTATTAGCATAGCTAGCCAATATTCCAGCTTAGATTACTATACACGAGCTGCTTCGCCTATTAAAGGAGACAAGAGAGGCACTCAGCGACGCGTTGGCTAATTCAAAATTATATCTGATACATATCCCGGAGGCCTCCGAAAATGACACTCAACTCTTGTGTTCTGAATGTCATCATGTACAGTCGAAAATGCCCGCCATCGCCTTCACTGCTGAGGACATGCTCCTTAAAGACAATAAACATGATCGACCCTTATATTATACTAGATACATAGGCTCGACATATATTGAGAGGGTACAGGTTGATCTAGGGTCTGCACTCAGCATCATCCCTAAAAAGCTCCTCTACTCTCTTGGGATACCACCGAATAGATTATCAATAACAACTACTACAATATACGACTTCAATGCAGGAAGTAGTCATCCACTGGGAAAGCTCCGGCTTCGCTGTCAAATTGGGGATCTAAAATCAGAAGTAATATATTACGAGATTGATGCTAACATGTCATACAATCTATTGCTTGGGCGACCTTTGATTCACACTAATTGGATCGTTTCTTTTACTTTGCATCATTGCTTCAAGTACGTGGAGGATACTGCAACAGTACGAACGATGTTTGCTGAAAAGCAGTCGTTCAAAGGATTTGAAAACTATTTTATTGATTCTCTCCTCTATCAGGAAGCTAATGGTGTAGCAAAAGAGCCGTTGCTTGAAGATAACGATAGCGGCAATGAAGCGGATTTAGAGTCAGAAGAAGACACACCAGCTACTTTTGCTTTCAAACCAATTGTAACATATTTTAATGATCCTAAATGTAATAATCCTATTGAGGATGATAGTGAATGGGTGATCAATGAGAATATTACTTTTGATTATCCTGTGAGTATTGATTATTTAAATCTATAGGCAATACCTCCCTACATATGCCCTTGTCCATGTTAAGCCTGACAAGTACGCCTGTAGAGAATAGTGAAGGATTTGTCTTTGTTGTCCCTCCATTCAATAGGAATCAATCACCGGTAGTACTCAGTAGGATTCAACCTCGAATATCTGCAATTACCAATTCGTGTTCAGACTCAGAGCCCCCGCAATTTTTTTATTATGCATGATCAGCGCCATCATATGATGAGAAGAATGGGTATTATTTACAGCACGAAAATGGCTTGAATTTCAAAAAGGGAGAACGTGGTATTCTATGAACTTTCATGCCAAATGGGAAGCCAGTAAATTATTACGATAAAACACACAGGGGGTTGGGATATATTATACCTCCGACTCAATCTCAGTCTAAAGGAGACAAATCTCTCCCGTCACATTCCTATAGTTCATCTGAGTAGGAATCAGATGTCAGTGTGGGAGTGCTTTTTAAGAACCTTTTCGTTAATATGACTTTAATCAATCAATCAGAGTAAGAGGAGGCCATTGAAACGATTAACATTAAGCCATGGGCTAGGCAACTCGATCTCCAGTAGGAGAAGTGATTTGAACAACGTGAACCATCCACTGAGGATAGGGTAATTCAGGTTGATGTGGGTAGTAAAGATCACCCCAATCCCATCTCTATATGTGAAAGTTTATCATTTACAGAAAGAGAGAAATTGATTGCTCTTATATGAGAGTATATCGATGTCTTTACATGGAATTACAGAGATATGCCCGGTCTTGATCCGCAAATGGCCATGTATTGATTGAACATTAAGCCTAGTGTCAAGCCGGTGAAACAACAACAAAGGAGGTTTCGTCTTGACATCATTGAAGCCATTGAAGCTGAGGTCCATAAACTCAGCCAATGTGGTTTCATTCGTGAAGAGTAGCACTCAGACTGGGTTGCTAACATTGTCCCCGTTCTTAAGAAGAGTGAAAAAATCGAGTCTGTATTGACTATCGCGATCTTAATGCAGCCTGCTCTGAAGACGAGTGTCCACTGCCCATCACTGACGTCATGATTGACAACACCTGTGGCTTTGAGAGAATGTCTTTTATGGATGACTTCTCAGGGTACAACCAGATCAAGATATACCCAGAAGATGAAAAGCATACTTCATTTCGGACACTGTTAGGGGTGTACTGTTATAATGTTATGCCCTTTGAATTAAAGAATGCTGAAGCAACCTACAATGTGCCATGAGCACTATTTTTTCATAGCAACCTCCGGGAAACGGTGGAGTGTTATGTTGATGACATTGCTATCAAAAGCCGTGATAAAAATGATCCTCTTTGTGACTTAAAAATATTGTTCGATATAATATGGGCCCATCAGCTGAAAATTAACCCGACAAAGTCTTTCTTTGGTTTTCAAGTGGCAAGTTTTTGGGATTCATTGTCACATCGAAAGGAATCCATCTTGATCTGGACAAGATCAAAGCTATTCAGAACATGTAACCACCTAAGAATCTTAAGGAACTTAGGGGTCTGCAAGGTAGGTTAACCTATATACGAAGACTCAATGCAAATCTCTCGGATCATTGTCAACCATTCACCTGACTTATGGAAAAAGGTGTCTCTTTTGTATGGGATAAAGCCTGCCAGGAGGCTTTTGAAGATATTAAAGAATACATCACCAAGCCTCCAGTCCTGATGGTTTTCATATCAGGAAAATCATTCTTGCTCTACGTAAGAGCTATGAACCATTCTCTAGGCGCTCTTCTTGCCCAAAAGAATGATGAAGGCTATGAATATGCCATTTACTATCTGAGCAGAACCCTGATGAGGCTGAGTCCGCTATAATCCTATTGATAAGGAATGTTTAGCTCTTGTCATCGCCGTTCAAAAGACGCGACGTTACTTGGTTGGCCAATCCATGCATGTCATTTTCAGAGTTAATCCCTTGCATATCCTCATGGCAAAACCAGGATCAATAAATTCGAGGTTTGCTAAGTGGCCATCCTCATATCTCAATATGACATGCTCTTTGTCCTTCAAAAGGCGGTCAAGGGTCAAGCCCTTGCAGACTTTCTGGCAGTTCATCTAGTTCCGGAGAGCTTAAGCTTCATGAAGATATTTTAGATGAGATTTTCGAATCCAATATGACCTCAGAGGATGAAGTGTAGCAGGTGTTCTTTGATAGAGCATCAAGAATAGGCCCCAAAGGCAAGATAATCGCTAGTGTGGGGGTGGTACTTATCTCACCACAAAATCATGTCCTTCCTCTATCCTTCCTCGGGCATTTTTATTGACAACACCTTGTCCTAACAATGTAGCAAAACATAATGCCCTCTCACTCTTGAAATGAGGGTATGATGCCTTGAGGCTTATGGCGACTCAAAGCTGATCGTTAATCAGGTCAAAAAAGAATACGAGATTCAGCGCGAAGGCTTGGTACCTTATCACCATGCAATCATCGAAATGGCCAATTCATTTGATGGCTTTCACATCGGTCATGTGTTTCATTTCTAAAATCCTAAGGCAGATACTTTGGCTGCACTAGCGGCTGCATTGGCCCTACTCATTGACGGAACTTAACATCTTACGGTGGCCGCTCGACGCCTCTTCTGCCCGAAGAATGTGTTGGAAACTAATGAAGTCCATGCAACCTTAACATGCTTTGAGCCTAGAGATTGGCGGTTTCCCATCAATGACTATGCTTTGCATGACATATTACGGGATGACCCTAAAGAAGTAATTTCTATCCGACAAAGGTCTCTTCGTTTTTACTATGACCGATAGTAAAGGTACTCTACCATCGCTCATATGATGGTATTCTGCTTCATTATCTATCTCACTCTGGAGCACAAGAAGTACTTAAAGAGACACATGATGGTATATGTGGGCTCATCAATCAGGTCTGAAACTCAAGGATCGATCGCATAGACTCAGTTATTATTGGTCAACCATGATAGCCGATGCAATCAAATATGCACAAAGGTGTAAAGTTTGTCAAATCCACACAGACTTCATACGTCAACCCTCGGAGCTACTTCACCCAACTTTGGCGTCATAGCTATTCGAGGTGTGGGGAATCGATGTCATAGGACCTATCAACCCCTCATCAATGAAAGGTCATCGGTTCATCTTAGTGATAACCGATTATTTCTTAAAGTGGGCAGAAGATATACCACTTATTGAAGTCAAAACTTTGAACATAGTTAACTTCATTAAACACCATATCATCTATCTATTTGATATCCCCAAGCAGATTATTTATGACAATGGTCCCCAGTTTGCAAGCCAAGTATTCTACCGGTTCTGCAATAAGTACCAAATTCAGAATATTGCTTCAACCGCTTATAACCCTGCTGCTAATGGTTTAGCAGAAACATTCAATAAGACAAGCTACTCAAGAAAAATGTTTCATCAAACAAATGAGATTGGAATGAAAAGCTCAGTGAATGTCTTTGGGCCTACCGAACTACGATCTGAGCCCCAACAGGCAACACACCTTTTTCTCTGGTATATGGGTGTGAAGCAATCATACCTCTAGAGATCCAGATGACGTCGCTACAGGTCGCCTTAGCAACCAAAATGACTAAGAAAGACAACGATCTGCTATGCCTTCAAGAACTCGAAGCCCTAGACAAGAGATGACTACAAGCTTAAAAACGCATGAGTTATACTAAGCTCGAATTTCGAAAGCCTTTAACAAGAAAGTTAAAAAGAGAGTATTTCAGAAAGAAGACTTGGTTTTAGCCGTCAGACGACCCATGGTCATAACACATAAAACCAAAGGCAAATTTCAACCTAAATGTGAAGGGTCATTCTTGATAGAAACAGTCTACTCAAATGGGGCCTATTGCCTAGCAACTTCAGACAGCGACATACTCATAATGCCAGTTAATGGCAAATTCCTAAAGAAGTACTAACCTTGATCGCGTAAACACCTTACCTCTGATTAAATAAGTACTCTTTATGACCATGTTAACATTAAACCTCTGGTCATTCAAATTAATATCACTTGATTGTTTCTCCTTCCTCAATGGAGTATCTTCTAGCCCTAAGCGGAATTGATTTCAATTTTACTCCTGATCATTCAAAGATGATATTTCAGCATGGAACACCAAACTACCTATCTCACTCCCCACAGAGTTCTTCTTAACTCTTTAACCCCAGTGAGACTTTAGAGGTCATCAGTGGAATACAGAAATGTTCACTTCATGTGACATGATCTGAAGCCTTCGGTAAATAAGGCAAGAGGAAAATAATAGCTTTTAAGTCCAATATAAATTCTCAACAACTCATCTTGCTGAGGGAAATAGCATGACTAGCCCAACTCTAATGGTGGTTGCCGTTGACAGCTGAGGATTTGCTAAAAATTTTAAGGGACCTGATCCCATTTGATTTCCCTCTAAAATCTCTGACTAATTCCCGTCCATAGAATGGTGGGACCACACAAAACGATATTCATTTCCCCAACAAAATGAATCATTAGTTAAATCTATCAGGTTAACATTAAATCTCTGATAGAGAGACTCTAACATATTCCCCAGCGGATAAAATCTACATCTCCGGTGGAAGATTCTAATTTTTTCCCAGCCAATCAAGAATTCACTTGTCATTCTCATCCATAAAATGACAGGCCCACTTAAAATCACAAGGCAATCCCTGTCATGTTAACAGTAAACCTCTGAACAACAGATTCAGACCCAACCTGTTATATCTGTAAAAGATCCCTGAATAATCAAGTCTACAATTCAAATTCTTTATTTTACCATAGGATAAAGAATGCTTGCTAGGCTATTCAGTTTCTAGGTCGGTAATGTCCAGTCAATCATCTCTGAACTAATGAATCCCCATCTTCCGTCAAGTAGAGACTTTTTCATCCAGTTCGTCACCTTTGAACGAGAGGATTCTAACCTGGGCGGCGTCTCAATCGGTCATATCCAGTCAATCACCTCTGAGTCGATAGACAGCCAGGTTCCCTCTTTATACTGTCATGTCCAGTTCATCACCTCTGACCAGTAGGGCTCTGAATTCTGTAGTCTCCAAATGGCATGTCCAATTCGCCACCTCTAAATCAATCGGATCCCAAACCTCATCCTTTAATCCTTTGTGGACTTCCCTTCTACTGTCATGTTAGCATTAAATCTCTGAACAGTGAATTGCGAGCCTGGTGTCTCTTAGTTGGTCATGTTCAGTCAATCACCTCTGAACCAACGGATACCCAGATCCAATTCACCTTTGCAGTCCCCTGTGGGCTAGCTACCAATTTAATACGACTACCTCTGGTAGTGGATTTAGAATTTAGCGTGTCTTAGTCTATCATATTCAGTCAATAACCTCTGAATAGACGGGTCCCTAAAATCGGGTTCACCTTTTTCATTCTTGTTGTCATGTCCAATCCATCACCTCTGAACAACAAAAATTCTAAGTCTGGTAATCTTCAACTTATCACGTCCAGTTTGTCACCTCTAAACTGACAAACTTCAGACTTTATCGTGTTGTTGTGGTGCCTAGTTCTTCGTAGCCAGTTTATAACCCGACAGTCTTTAATCTGTTATGTTAATATAAACCCTTGAACAGGAAGATCGTCAAGTTTGTTACATTTCATTTTCATCCCCAACAAGATTTGAATCGAGTCGTCACTCAAACTTATTAGTTACAATTTATCAAATAACTAATTCTATCACATTTTTAACCTCTGAATAAATTAATTAATATTTTTATGGTATAAGTTGGAAGACTATACCACTATTTTGTTTCTTTTGAGAGATTAAGCCTAAAACTACTGAAAACTCAGAAGAAAAAGAAAGCAGAGACACGACAGAAGAGTCAAATAAAATTATGCCTTTTCATTGATTCAAAAGAAAAAAAAAAGATACATGGATTATAAACTATGATTGCATTTCATAGGACTTGATTCGTTCTTCAAGTGTGGCCAGCCTGCTCTTTCTTTCTTCAATGGCTCTGATGAAATCCTGTGATCTTAGCATAGCTTCAATGAAGTTCGCCATTTGGGACAAGAGAGTCTCGACCTCCACCGGAGTTGTCCTTTTCGCCATCTCCTGCTGTAGCACTTCATTGTTCTGGGCTTTGAACTGCTCCAATCGAGCGATCTCCTCGAGATGCACCGGTTCCGCCTTAGATAGGAGAAGATTGGCCCATTTTATCATCTCTTTGGCCTTTTCAGTTTTATCCACGACATCAAGAAGAGCGCTGTTGGAGGCATCGATAGCATCGTCTATCTCTACCTTCGTTGCCTCCAAGGACTTCAAGTTCGAAGATACCACCTCGGCTGCTTCTTGTGTCTCCAGGTGAGCTTTCTGCATCTGAGCTATAATACATTTAAGCTCCTCATCTACCGATGGAGTCAAGTCCGAGCTGCTTAGGCGACGCTACTCACCCACGTCCTTCTCAAATTTCTCCACCAACTGTTTTAGGGCACCAGCTTGGTCATCCTCTCTAATATCTCAAATACTCTCAATATTAGGACCACCTTCAGAGCTGCAAATGAAGTGGCCGAATCCTTCAGAATCAAGGCAATGGATCGCTTCAAGATCTTATAAAAGCTGTCAACTATTTCCGCCACAAATTCATTCTCAGCTTCAATTACTCCTGGTGAGCGAGCAACCCCCAAAGATAAACCCTCCACCGGTTTCACCGTCACAACAGTGGAAGAAGTGACAGAAATACTTGTCTGAGATGGACAAGGAATCGCTGGCAATCGAGGGGGAATCTTCATCGACAACAATACACCGGCTACGAAAGAAGTAGGGCTGGTGACTACTCTAGAAAGAGCTGGCTCGACAATCCACATCAGAGACGCCGGGCTGGTGATTACCCTGAGATTGGTTCTTGCCAAAACTGGCAGCATCATGAAAGCCACCATCATCTCATCAGCCGATTTAGGTGGAGGTACGATAAGTTTTATCGATAATGTGGAAGGGAAAATAGCCCTCATCTCCTCAGCTGTTGCAAGATCACCAACAAACTTCAGTTGGTAAGAAGGCAAGTCCTGATATAGGACATCCAATTCTGCAGCATTTGCAGTAGCCGAGGTACTTGTCTCCTCCCTAACCTCTCCAGAAAGGCCCGCCGATTCCTTCAAAGTTGATGCGGTCATCGACGGAATACCTGCAAGTGTACTTTGTTAGGTCAAAGGTAAGCAAAAATCGATAGTTGTTTACAAGTTATTACCAGAAGAAGTTGAAGCCACGATAGTTATAACCTCAAACTTGGTCGTCACCTCGGCACTATCTTTGGGGGCTCCCTCGAGATGGCACTTACTTTGACTGGCGCGGTAGCAAAAATCCCGGCGGTAACTGAAGAAATACCAGTTTTCGTCAAATCACCAGAGGCTGGCTCATGAAGACGTTCCTCAGTCCTGAGGGCCTCAATAATTGTGGCAACACCCAGTTCTCCTTCAACTATCGCACTCGCTATAGGTTTCGCAACCAATCCTTTTATACTTGATACCATTGGGCTTTCCCTACCCTCGCCAGCACCGGAGGGACCAACGTTGGCTGCGCGACCCTCTGGCTCAATGGAGACAAAGTAGCTGGCTTCGTCATGCTCCCTGTAGGTGAACAACAGATAATAGTGATCTCTTTGTTCCACCGCGAGCTCAGTTCCTACATTCCAAATTAGCAAGTTAATTACACGGGAAGAGAGAATAATTAAAAAATTTTCAAACAGGAACTAATCTTACCCAAGGCTGGAGCGGCCATTTCAGGTGCTTTCTTCTCCGCCGATAGTTTTATAACTAACGAGGCAAGAGCAGGGACGATCGTAACCGATTCGCTCTCCACAATGACTGGAGTGTGGCGGTGAGGCTTCTTCATCACCCTCTCCTTGCAAGGATTGTCGTTTCGCTTCTGTTTGAAGTAAACGTGTGAGTTTTCCTCTTCCTCCTCTTCTTCTTCTTCGTCTATCTCCACTTCCTCCATGGCAGCTATGCGTACCCCACCTGGAGCATCTCGCGGTACTTTGGCGCCAGCACATCCTCAAAATGAGGGCTTTCAGCATCAAAAGCTTCACTGTCAATTTCAACAATGAACTCAGGAAAGCCTGACACTCGAACTCTTTTGCCCCCTCTTGTTCAGTTGCCTTTATCTTCATTCGCTTAGAGATCCACTTTAAGCCGGAGGAGTTGATGTTGAACCCTATTAACATTGAATTGAAAGTCTTATACCATTGGAAAAACCCCAAAGTTATCAGCAGGTTTGGGGTTCTTAATGGCATGCACAATCGTGCCTTAGTGCAAACGGTAATAAAATATCGCAAGCTCGAGCACCATCGATCAAGCTTCCCATGAAAGCCAAGTTGGTGTTTGGATTGCCGACGTAGAGATGGTCGTATCTGAACTGGTGAGCAAAACAGGTGGGGACGTACAGTTCCAAGTAACAGATGTCTCCGCTCTGGTATACCAAGTGGGAAGGCCTAATGCTAACTAGCACTTGAACACTGCGTGGCCTAGTGACATTATACCATCTCCAACATCCTTGAACTCTTCACTATAACCAAAATCTCAGATGTAGGGGAAACATCAGAAGAGACTGTACACATCATGGCGGCACAGCAGTTTGCGGACCCCGTCCACGTAAATCCGCTCCCGCGAAGATCTTTCGAACCTACAGAGAGATGCGCGATATGAGCATCCTCTGGAGGCTCTTATTTGGGTTGGATGATTGTCGGACAGTGCAGGGTAAATCATGCCATCAGGTATGTGTACGGCATTCCAACCCTAGGGTTCACCCCGTCGTGAGGTAAAATTATTCCTTTATCCCTCTTCGTTGTTGGTGGCCTATAGAAGGCCTCCGTTATTGCACGATGACCTTACTGTATGCAGCATACCATAGCCGAAAGTAGCCCGAGAGAGTGACCGTGCACTAAGTGAACGGCTGAAAGCAGTACCGCTGGGAGAATTGTGTCGTGGGGAGGAGATGGTACTACACACCTTCTCAACCAAACTGACAGAAAGCCGGCCAAAATCGTTTTTCGGAATATCGGTTGGCGAGAATGATGATGAAAGCTCTTAAGAGTATTATCCTTTTCATAAATACCATCGTCTTCTTCCAAAAAGACGTCTCCGTGGTCATGTTCCCTCATCATTCGAAGAATGTCCTCCTCTACCACCCCGAAATAAGCTTCTTCCGGAGCTTTCTCTTGAGAGGGAAACCGATAACCTGCCCAACTCTTTAAACTATTCGAACTTCCCTTATAACCACCATGCACATCCAAGCAGATATAGAAGTGGCATATCAGCTCTCTGTAAGTCTCGGACATGGTGGGCTCCTGTTTCTCTAACGACGCCAGCTCTGATTCGCAAGGAAAATACTCCTTATAGGGGAGAGATCCCATTGGCAAGGTAGAGTCCCACATCTCATGCAAAGCCATTCCCAATTCGTCTATAGGAGTGAAGAAAGTCCATGTGGCTGGGCAGTACAATTCAAAGATGGCGTAAAAGTTTGCAGCGCTCATCTGAATACCGTAGCATGTGGCCCTAATAGCTTCACGAAGTCTGAGTCTTTTTAGGTCCTCTCCGAAATAAGCCAGGATGTGCAGGGTAGGCCTTCGAGGATGAATCTAACCCGGGGCTCTGAAGTCCACCGCCGGATAGTAGCCGCTGACCTTTAAGAATTAGTTGCCAAAAGTCTGGGCTATGGCTGGGTTTTCTCCCACCGGGATGTCTTATAGGACATTCCCAGGGTGAAGACCCAGTATGCACTGAGGGGACCTACCCTGGTGTAACTGTGACAGGAAGCTGTCAGAACTCCCACGTGGACTAAGTCAGTAGTTTGGGTCACCTGCCAGTTCATCTTCTTAGGCCTTGTCACATACTAGAAGAAGGATAGCGGGTAGCGATGTTTGCTCAACGGAAAGTAATATTCTCGCTATTCAAAGTGAAAATCCACTGCCCTTCTCCGGCTAGCAGCTGCTAATCCGTGCGGGTGCCGCATCTTGATCGTACACATATTTTATATTCTTTTCATTACACTCCTACATTTATCATGTAATAAATCTACTAATTTTCTTGTCTTAAATATTTATTCTGCAGAAGATAATAATGAAGGGAAAGAGGATTAAACCAAATAAATGCCAGTTAAAATCTGATTTAACTGGATCTATTTGGTTAGCTGAGGATGATCCCAGATCTAGTTAAAACAAATCAAGGATTAGGGTAAATGTTCAGCTGAAAATCAGAGCAAATCAAAAAGATAACACAAATAGAAACTGATAAAATTCAGATTTCTATAAATCCATTTTGGTTAGCTAAAGATCAACTGAGGATAATATCAAATACAGAGAGATAAATGGATAGAGGGAAGATCAACGGATGAGATGAAGCAAGTTTGACTCAGATTCTGACTGGATACATTTTAGTATTTAAATCATAACTTTCGCTACAGAATCTGAAATCTGATGATTCAAGATGATCCAGAAAGCAGACTTACAGGGCTACAACTCTTATGTTGATCACTATTTCTAATTCTATCATTTGATAAGTGATATTCAGCAATCAACACGCCAACAAATTACAGATCAGAACTGAATATCCACATCAAATCAAGTTTGGAGATAAGGGGAGGATTCTAATTCAAAAATAGCCAGATTTTCCTATCTTCATACTCCTCTAACCTCTGCATTTCTTCTATAAATACCTGCAATCTCAAAGGCAAAGAGGGAAGGACCAAGCAGAGAGTAGAACTTAGGCTAATTTATAATTTGTAACTTAAGTTTTTATTTTCTTTCATGTAATTTTTATTTTTTTTATGTAACTGAGAGGAGATGATACTTTCATGGAGGAATGAGAGCAAGCTTGTACTGCAAGTGACATCGGTGTAAGTGATCTCTTCTTCCATTGTTATTTGAATTGAATCAAAGTTACTTTTTCTTCTTTACTCTTGTTTTCGTTTACTCTCCTCAATGTGTTGCAATCTAAGTGAATCTGTTAGTCTCGAGACTGCTTCGCCATTGCAAGTGCCCTTGATGGCCTATGGTGATGAACAACCATTTTTTTGCTAGTATAGTTTGCCCTTTTATTCTTAGTGCAGATCGAGAATGAGAAAGATCCTACACGCCATGCTTGATCGCCTTCAAAGACAAGGTAAGTCATAGCTACGAATCCAAGGTATATGAGCACAAAAGGGGTAAGTAACTTTTAGTTTCTTTCTTTTCTTTTTATTGTTTAGTTTAGAACATCACAATCGACCACTTCTTTTATCATTCCTTTTCCATTTCTTTGTACATATCATTTCTAGTTTTTTCATCTTCTTAATCTACCATCTTCTTCCTAACTCACTTTAACCTAATTTTTTCTTTTTCTTTTAAAGAACTAAAGAAGAACTTTAACCATCCTTTGTATCTTAAAAGAGAACTTACTAAAAAGCTTCTATCGCTAGTCCCTCCTTTTGGATCACGACCCGCATAGCCACTTGCTATTGCGGTAGAATTGAGTAACTTGCACGTTTCATTCTTATTTCTGAAATTTTGTATTTTGTGTGCAGATTCTAGCTCAATCAAAATTTTGGCGCCGTTGCCGGGAAGGGACAGTAAGTTTTCTTTCTTCTTGATTTACTTTAACAGTTTTACTCTTTTTCTTCTCTGTTTTGATGTACAGAGGCTAATTACAGAAAACTAAGAGCTGCAGTGAACATATTGCTACTCTATACCTCTGCCCAAGAAGGCAGAGCATCAGAGCCTACAACTGTGGTGAACTACTAACTATAGTCTCTTGCAGGTTATTTTACATAGATTAGCTCTCTGCAGTTATTAATTTATCTGTTTAACTCACTCTGTACATATTTCTAATCAACAGTAACTTGTTGTTTTGTAAATGCTAAAAAACGTTTAGACTCTTGCATCTTAGGGCATTTGTCTATTTTGTTTTTTTACATTACTGTTGAAGAGTGCTGGAGCAAAGGTATGTGTGCATTGTATATAGTTTAGGAAACATATTTTGAGTGATTCATATTGCTTGAATGTTACCTTTTGCTTTATACTTGTACACTGCACTAAAAAGACTAAGGGCATATCCTTAAACAAGATATGGTGGGGAAGTCATTACCCTTCCTTAGCCCAAAAATTATCTCGTCACTTACTAACCCAGCCTAACATAAAATTGAGTAGACGTTGGCCCTAGGGACATCTCGGACTCAAATAGGGATTGACCTAAGGGGGAAGTTGTTAGAAGTTGACTCTTACCAAATCGGTGTCTGAGGTTGGGGATTGAGGGGCGAAACCCCGAAGGCTGGTGGTTTGGCATAATTAGGCCCGTTGCTTAGGCACGGATTTCTCCCATCAATCTTGCGCCTACCTGGCCGATTAAATTGTTGTCAGGTTCTGCAATATACCTCCCGTGGATAATCTAACCTGTTAGGAGTCGTCTAGGTCAAAGGTCTACCCTAACTTAATTTAGATTTTTTTTCTTTCTTTTTATTTGTTTGCTTATTTGTTTGTTTTTCTTTGTTTGTGTTGACATTCCCTGTGTGATATGGCTTATAACAATAATTTTTTCAATTTTAAAGGTAATCCATATTACACTCCGACCTCTTTTTCGGATATTACCAACCCGGCATATCATAACTTTAACCAACCTAGTGTGCCAGATTGGTCTTATCCGAATCATTACATGCCCCAGTCCCAATACTATGAACAAGACTAGAATAATCATCACTACTCTTTACAGAGTCAATAGGGATACAACTCCCCTGAGTCATATTGTCAACTACCCTACAAACATCCAGCTTCATATACTCCTTCTCCCGAGCAACCATTAGAAGTATCAATTGACTGGGAAAAGAGGATGGAAGCCTTAGATGAGCTTGAGCGATGAATTCAAATTTTAGAAGACTCAAAATCCCGTAAAAATTTTCAAGTCACAGATCCTTACTCTATTTTTCAAGGAGAACATGCTAACTTAGAAAAGAGTACGGAAACCATGATTCAATGTCAAAATGATCCACTCGAAATGATAGAAGTAAGAATTAGTAGATTGGAGAACATGCATAGGAATAAGGAAACTCTCCCTATTCAATCTTTGACTATTCCTAACACTTCTAACCATATTGATGAAAATCAAGAATCATGGTATTTTGAAGACTTTGACCAAGATTCAGTTTCACCACACAGCCTTGAACTTGACCAATATCAACCCATTGACGAATTGGCAAGTTTTCATTTTAATGAGATTGAACTTGATCATGAATGTGAACCCGATCCCCAACTTTGTGATTCAGTTTCCATCTTCGAATCTATGTTGACTCCGGTATTCTTACCCGATTTGGACTAATTTTCTGAGCCAACATTTATTCCCGTACCCATAGATTTTGAAATTGAATCACCAATTTTGGATAGTCACATTCCATTGATGGGAAAAGAATGTGAATATCAATTCTTGGACTTGGACTCAACGCTTGAACTAAAACTAACTCTTGAACCCCAAGTCAATTTTCTCGAGTTTTTATTGGTTCCTGAACCTATCATTCTTGAGTCCAAGTCAACCATTACACCAAGTCACATTCTTTTGTTGGACATAGGTATAGACCATGATGACTCTGTGATGATTTTTCAAGACTGGTCATGTAAAAGAAGTAAGTTTCACGATAGGATCTTTCATGATACTATTCATACTGGGGACTGTAAATATATAAATAAAAAAGAGGTCAATAAAGGTAGGTTTCGTGAACTACCACATTAACTTGATTGGGTAGCAACGCTTGACCCAATCAAACCACCACCGGAACCACCACCTTAAGGTAATATTTTCCTTCCCTTTCTTCTTTTTCATGCATCTATGCATTAATTCATACATTGAGGATAATGCATGAGATAAATGTGGGGGAGGGTCTAACATAACTTAGGTTTTTTCTTTTTATTAAAAAAGAAAATAAAAATTAACATTTTCTTTACTTTTAAAAACTTTTTGAAAATAGAAACAATATTTTGGCATATTTTTTGTAAGAAATTAAGTCAATTTTAAGAAATAGGAAAATCCAAATTAGGATTTCTTATACTTGGTCAAAATAAGATTATTTGTTTGATTTTTAGGGTTAGGAAGATAATTTGTCAAAATAATTTAGTCTTGATCTTTACCTTGATGAAATATGTACACTTATATACTTACACACTTAGAGTTCTAAAACAAAGATTCTTATGCCTTAAAAAAAAATTCTATGAAAGTTAAACAAATCTAATTATTTATTAGCTAGGTGCTTTGGCCTAAGCAAGTCTTGATATTTATGCGAAAGATGATTAGATAAGTTTGAGTAAAAAAAATATAAAAATATTCTGATTAAGCTGGGTATTTATGCCTAATAAAGCATAAGTATTCACGCCTAAAAGTGGTTCATATAATAAAATTCTTAGTTTTATGGCCTTGTTTGCTCGAGTCCTTAAGTCTTTGGGGTGTTTTCTCACCCGGTGCCCTAAGACCGTTTGGTTTGGGAGTCATCGATTAAAGGCTCGTTACATGGGTAGATTAGAAAGCCTAATAGAATTAAGGAATAATACCACCAATATATATATATATATATATATATATATATATATATATATATATATATATATATATATATATATATATATATATATATATATATGGGAAAAGTGTTCCTAGTAGGTCTCCTTAGATTATAATCTAAGGAGACGGCTTAAAACTCCAACATCCCGATTTTTTTTCACGATCCGACTGCACATTATAATATTCATGTTATAAGATGTATGCATATAAAAAATCACGTGATTTGAAGTTTGTTTACTCTATTTTCTTTGGGTTCAAACATTAACGGTTTTTAAACAGTAGAACAAAATGGAACGATTAGATCAATGAGTAAATGAACTTCAAATCACGTGATTTTTTATATGTGTGCATCTTATAACATGAATATGATAATATGCGGTCAGATGGCGAAAAAAAATCGGGATGTTAGAGTTTTAAGCCGTCTCCTTAGAGTGTAATCTAAGGAGACCTATTAGGAGCACTTGACCATATATATATATATATATATATATATATATATATATATATATATATATATATATATATATATATATATATATATAAGGCATAAGAGTTAGAGTTAAAGAACCCTTAGTCATAATTTTCATGGTCACAAGGTGCATATGACTTAGGTAAGGTAATAGACTAGATGAGAAGTACAATTTGACTCCTTACTTTGATTGATAATAAATTTTTGAATAAATACTTAAGTTTAGGAATGAAAAATTCGATTTTCCTATAACTTATATATTACTTAAATCTTACAATAATATTTCAAATAATTTTCTCTTTCAAAATGCTTTTCAAAATAACTCTTTGTTACTCTTTCTTTATGGATTTTGTGGGTGCAATCCACTGAAAACCCTCACGAGACAAAACTCGTCCTCTAGGGGAAACCTAGAGGTTTAACGGCTTATTGTACAAGCTCAGTGCAATCGCGTGACCTGCGAAAGTGGTCTAATAACCTTTGATTTAGTTTTACTGTTTTGCTTGAGGACGCAAAAGATAGGTGTCGTGGTGTGATCGTACACATATTTTGCATTCTTTTTCATTACGCTCCTACATTTATCGTGTAATAAATCTGCTAATTTTCTTGTCTTAAATATTTATTCTGCAGAAGATAATAATGAAGAGAAAGAGGATTAAACCAAACAAATACCAGTTAAAATCTGATTTTAATTGGATCTATTTGGTTAGATGAGGATGATCCCAGATCTAATTAGAACAAATCAAGGATTAGGGTAAATGTTCAGCTGAAGATCAGAGCAAATCAAAAAGATAACACTAAATGAAAACCGATAAAATTCAGATTTCTATAAATCCATTTTGGTTAGCTAAAGATCAACTGAGGATAATATCAAATACAGAGAGAAAAACGGATAGAGAGAAGATCAACGGATGAGATGAAGCAAGTTTGACTCAGATTCTGACTGGATACATTTTAGTATTTGAATCATAACTTTCGCTACATAATCTGAAATCTGATGATTCAAGATGATCCAAAAAGCAGACTTACAGGGCTATAACTTATGTTGATTACTATTTCTAATTCTGTCATTTGATAAGTGATATTCAGCAATCAACACGCCAACAAACTGTAGATCAGAACTGAATATCCACATCAAATCAAGTTTAGAGATAAGGGAAGGATTCTAATTCAAAAATAGCCATATTTCCCTATCTTCATACTCCTCTAACCTCTGTATTTCTTTTATAAATACCTGCAATCTCTGAGGGAAGGACCAAGCAGAGAGTAGAACTTAGGCTAATTTATAATTTGTAACTTAGGTTTTTATTTTCTTTCATGTAATTTTTATTTTCTTTATGCAACTGAGAGGAGATGATACTTTCATGGAGGAATGAGAATAAGCTTGTACTGCAGGTGACATCGGTGTAAGTGATCTCTTCTTCCATTGTTATTTGAATTGAATCAAAGTTACTTTTTCTTCTTTACTCTTGTTTTCATTTACTCTCCTCTAATGTGTTGTAATCCAAGTGAATCTGTTAGCCTCGAGACTGCTTCGCCATTGCATGTGCCCATGGTGATGAATAATCATTCTTTTGCTAGTATAGTTTGCCCTTTTATTCTTAGTGTAGATCGGGAATGGGAAAGATCCTACACGCCATGCTTGATCGCCTTCAAAGACAAGGTAAGTCGTAGATACGAATCTAAGGTATTGAGCACAAAAGGGGTAAGTAACTTTTAGCATCTTTCTTTTCTTTTTATTGTTTAGTTTAGAACATCACAATCGACCACTTCTTTTATCATTCCTTTTCCATTTCTTTGTACATATCATTTCTATTTGACGGATAACCTCCCACCAATCTTACCCTGACCTGGCTGATTAGCTTGTGGTCAAAGTCTGCATTATACCTCCCATGGACAGTCTAACCAGTTAGGAGTCGTCTAGGTCATAGGTTTACCCTAACTTAGGTTAGACTTTTTTTTTGCTCATTTGTTTGTTTTTCTTTGTTTGTGTTTAACATTTATTGTGTGATATGGCTTATAACAATAATTTTTTCAATTTTAATGATAATCCATATTACACCCTAACCTCTTTTTTAGATATCACCAACCCGGCATATCATAACTTTAACCAACCTAGTGTATCGGATTGGTCTTATCCGAATCAATATAACACATGCCCCCAATCTTATGACCATAATTTTCAAAATAATTTCAACTCTTCACAAAGTCAATGGGGATTCACCTCCCCCGAGTCCAATTTTTAATCAACTTGTCCTTCTTATCCACCTTGTCCACAATATTTTCAAGATTCATACTTAGTTCCACAAGTTCAAAATAGAAAATCATCAATTTTGAAAATGAGTATGCGTGAGTCCAAACTGAAATCACCTAGAGGGGGGGTGAATAGGTGATGGCTATATGTAATGTGACAATAATGCGGAATTAAAAATTCTATTAACAAATTGCTCAAATTAAAAGACTAGCAATAAACACAATAAGTAGTGCAAGAAATAAAGGAGTTGAGTTTAGAGAAAATTCGAGCAAACGCAAACACAAGTATATGTTTCCGAGGTTCGAGCCACGCTCTACGTCCCCGCCTTCACACTTGAAGGATTTTCACTATTGTTGATCCTACCGGATCGCCAATACAAGGACACACTTGTCCTATCTCTTGTGATGCCGCAACACCACCCTTGGCACACTAGCTCGCCTTGAGGCCGATGTCTCTACAGCTTCACACAAGAAGAAAATGATCACACTTGATCGAAAATCGCTCACTTAGCACAATCCTATAACCAATATGTAGATGTAGAATTTGGGATTGTGTAGTGCAAATATCTAGAGTGAAGTAGAGGTAAAGGCTTCAAAAAGGGTGTATGGAAATTTTGGCTTGAAAATCTTTTCTCAAATGAAAGGCTTGAAAAATTTATGAAAGCCTCTTGTCAAATCTTGTAAAAATTGTTATCCCATCAAGTTGAAATGACCTCCTATATATAGGGGATGAAAAACAGGGCAAAAAGGCTGGAGAGATTCGTTGGGGTGAGATCCCAACAAAATCTGTCAGAAAAATAGAGCTGTTGGAGTCTGTCAGAATTTCTGACAGCTGCCGGTCGACCGGGCGGGTCGACCGCCAACGGTCATATTTCTGACCGTTGGGGGACTACGGTCGACCGCCCCGGTCGACCCGAACAAACAGAGAGCACTGTAAGTGCCCCGGTCGACCCGAGCGGTCGGCCGACGTACACACATGCACAGCGTGCACGTCGGTCGACCCGTACGGTCGACCGGCTCCTGTCAGTTCTGAAAAATCAGAACTGCAGAAACTAGAACTTGGGTCTATTGGTTTTGGTCTAGTGGTTTGGGGTTTTGGACCTTGTAAAAATAGGAGTATGACCATATGTCACTACCCTAACATGTTAAAACATTTTGATAAAGTTTCTCTTGATAAAAACTTGTTTTTCTAAAAGTTGGTTTTTCCAAAAACTTAAAGTTTCTAAAAACAAATTTCCAAACATGTTACCTATAAAACTATGTTGGAAATAGAAATTGTTTTTGAAGCCATGAATCAAACTAAAGTGTGTGTGTGAGTGACAATCCCATAATTCTACTTCTAACATCTAGGTTTTGACAAAGATTCTAAAAGAAAAGTAAAAATACAAATTTTGGACTTCTTCATTGCCTTGATCTTGACTTGGTCTTTTCTTTAAAACTTTGTTCCCGAAGCTTCCTAATGTGCCTAGCTTGGGAATGCACATCTTTAGCGGCGTCCAAACTTGTGAGTCTTGATAGTGGAGCCGTCAAATCAACTTGTTTTTAACCTGAAATACTTTTAAACAAAATTGTTAAATACATAACTAAGTATGGTTTGTTATCATCAAA
Source organism: Agave tequilana (assembly GCA_038442645.1). NCBI lineage: Eukaryota > Viridiplantae > Streptophyta > Magnoliopsida > Asparagales > Asparagaceae > Agave > Agave tequilana. Next base: position 99,174 of record JAVJIF010008625.1, read on the forward strand.
ATATCCAACAAGATATAGGGCTAATGGCCTTTGGGCCAACAATCTCCCCCTTTTTGATGATGACAAAACATATATAGTTATCACAAATATTTTGGGTAGAGACTTCAAATGAAGCTCCCCCTCAACACATGCATATACAAAAATATGCTCAAGCATAGACAAATCAAAAAAAATTGTGGGTGATAATCCACAACATAATCCACAACACATATATCCATGCTAGATAAAAATACTCATGTCCATGCCAAAGGTACTTATGTCATAAAATAGAAATGAAACACATGTCCACAAAGCATAACCAACATAAACAAGTGCATGTCCGCACAAACATAAATACAAGATAAAGATGTCCAACAACAGAAAATACTACAAAATATAAGTACACAAAATATGGAGTCTCTCTCAAACATAAATAACTCTCCCCCTTTTGACATCATCAAAAGGGGCAGGTCACTCAGCACCACCAGCAGCATCGTCCTCTGAAGAACTCTCCTCAGCATCGCCTTCCTCAGACGAACTCTCCTCCGCGTCACCCTCTGCCATCGTCTCATCATCATCATCATCATCATCATCATCATCATCATCATCATCATCTAGACCTGCCTCCTCTGGATCGATGCCAGCAACGCCTGGCTGTGGAGGTGGAACAGCAGACGGGTCTCTGGCAGGAAATGGAGGGCCGGAGGAAGGAAGAGGACGAGCAATGGACGTGGGATCTGGACCAAGCATATCGAATTTCGCAAATAGTGTCTCAAATTGCGAGTCCACGAATCTCATGGCGTTCGCAAAGTAAGACATGTCATTGCGAATACCCTGGAAGCGCGAGTCCATCTCCGCACGAAGGGCTGCATCTCGCTGCTCCATATCCGCCCGAAAGGCTGCGTCTCGCTGCTCGATCCAAGACTGATGCTCCTGGATCTGAGAGCGAATCTCAGAAGACATGAAGGACTGGAACTCAGGAGATAAATATGAACCGGGACTAGAGGAAATCCCTGGGGCCGAAGAAGACCCTGGGGCAGATGAAGATCCTGGTACTGGAACTGGAGGTGGCTGCTCAGGAGGGGCTCGACGAATCTGAGCCTGCATCCTCTTCAAAAGGGTGCAGTCCAAATTCACAGAGGGTTCGGAGGGAGTCTCCGAAGAAAGATCAAATCCTAAATGTTTGAGAAGATAGGTTATGAGCATGCCATAAGGCAAATGCCTACCGTACATGCGGATCTGATCAGAGGCCATGTGAGAAGCAATGAGATGTGGGAAATTTATCTTGATGCCTTTCAGAAGGCAATAGATGATCAATGGAACAGGACCTCTAGCATTGCTATACTCACCGGACTTAGGTAAAATGTTATAGAAAACAAATTTTGCTAGGACTTGGGCGGTGAACATGAACTTGTTCACTTCCTCATTACTAACCAAACCGGGATTGTCATTCCCGTGAATCATGGTGGAAGCGGTGAGCGCAGACTCACCGTCCGGATATTCAAAATCTTGGAGATCAAAGGTGTAAACATCAGCTCATCCAGAGGAGAGATGCAGAATATCAGCAAATTGGGTTAGGGGAATGTCAATATCCTTCCCAAGAACACGAGATCTCACTCGATTTTCCTCAAAAGCAAAATTTGTATAGAAGTAATGCACTAATGAGGGGTACACAGGTTCCCTAATGGCCATGAATTTTTCCAAAGAATTTCTTTTCAGGATACGGGGGATGTGGAGATGTTCAAAGTCTTTTAGAATCACACATCTCCCTGAAATAACTGCTTTCTTAGAAAGTATGATATATCGGTTTTCAGCTAGCTCATTAACAAAGGGTCTTTTAGGTTTAGGAGTGGATGATGAGGAGGGAACAATACTTTTTCCCTTCTCAGACCTAGATCTCTTTGACATTTTTGGAGAAAAGAGTGATTTTTAGTTGATTTTTAGGGTAGATGGTTATGGCTTGATCTAAACAAAAGGAAACCTAAAAATCTTTGACAAGGAATTAGTTTCTAAAGGCTAGAAAACAAGATTTGAACAAAAGGAAGGATTTTTACCTGAGTTAAGAAAAACCCTAACCCTAGATCTTGAAATCCCTGAAATCTGTTGGTGAGGAAGCCCTGAGACTGAAGATCTAGCCCACAAAGAGTGAATCCAACTTGGGTTTTGAAGGAATTTGAAAGATTTAGAGTTGGGAGGATTTTTGGAGAAAAAGAGAGAAAAGGGGATCGCCGGTTGAGTGTGAGAGAAATGAGAGAGAGAGTGAAATAAATAGCAGATTTGGGGCTGAATTCGACGCACGGTCGACCGGGCCGGTCGACCGGAAAAACCCGAGAGCTCTGTAACTCAGAGCGGTCGACCGTACGGGTCGACCGACAACAGAGAGCAAAAATTTGTTCTCTTTCAGGCAATGGCGGCCGACCGGCCCGACCGGGTATAGGGCCGGTCGGCCGGCTTTGCCCAAAAAATAGTGAACAGAAAGAGCTCCAAAAAAAAATTTAAAAGTAAATATTTAATAAATAAAGTAGGATATATGTAACATGCAGGAATACAACAATGTTTTTAAATCTTCATTAGGTTATCATATCAACCAAAAATATTCACACAAAACATTTTATTTAATTTTCATACAAAAACAAAGTTTTAGAGATGTTGAAGCCGAATACCCGGTGAAGGGTTCTGAACTTCATCCTCTTGATTCCTCTTGAATGAGTTGAGGTGCGCAATTGCCATCTCTAACGTATTTGCTTGAATATGAAATTTTTACAAAATTTTATTTCTAGTTTTAAAAATACAATGTGTATATATAAATAAGCTAGTCTAGGCATGGCATGTAGACATACAATGGACATGGTATAAAAGACAAGATATTAAAACATGGCATATACACAATCATGATAGGGATGTAAGTTTACACTAGCATATATCAATGTATCATAAAAGTAAACTAACAATCTTATACATGTGTATATAAATAACCAAACAAAAAACTTTTAAATGGAGAAGTTACCAAGCATGGGCAATCTCCAATATAGGTGCCTCCATGATAGTGATGCAAATGCGATGTGTTCTTTGAGCTTAGTTGCATCCACCACCCGGGCACCGTTTCCTCCTAAGTCTTGGAGGAAGAAGATCCACCTGCATCATCTAAATTTGGTGGGTCTTTTGGTACCCATATCTTTTTGGGTCCTTTTGGATTAGTACCGGGACGAACCCAAACATATTTATTGTTCACATTATGTTTAGCAAAACAAAATTTTTCCAAATGGCCTTTGCGGCCACAATGTGTGCATATGTAAATTCTACCACTACCATACATGAATGCATGCTTGTGTGGGTGTGCATGTTTCCGTGCATGTGCATGGTGAGTGTGTTTCCCTTGGGTTACTCCCTTAGGAAATCTAGATGCAAATTTATTTAGATCAAAAGCACACTTTTTAAGAGTTGAATCTAAAACATCAACTCGTTTTTGCATTTCCACAAAATCATTCTTATTACATGATGCAATGGGGGTTTTCCTTTACAAGCTAGTTTGTATTTTTCAAAGTCAATTTTTATTTTCTTAAAAGCACAAGATAAATCATTTTTCTCTTTTTCAATAATATTAATTTTATCTTTTAAAGACTCATTTTCCCTTTTTAATTTCTTATTATGAGATTGAGAAATCTCATACCTATGTTGTAATTCTTCGAAAAATTGAGCTAACTCATCCATAGTCAACTCATCCTCATCTAAAGAGTTGTCAATGGTTACCTTCGAAGCATCGTCTCCATGTGCCATAAAACACATGTGTGCGGTGTCGTTCTCCTCTTCGGAATCCGACTCCGTGTCGTCCCACGTTGCAACCATAGCTTTCTTCTTCTTTGGCCCATTCTTGGAGGTTGTGGCTTGGAGAGCGGGGCAATCGGCTATGAGATGTCCGATCTTCTTGCAATGGAAGCAAGGACCGGTTCTTCTCTTTTCTTTTCATACCTTCCTTGAGGTCTCCCTCTTCGGAAGTTGCTTTGCCTCCCCTTCTTGTAGAACATCTTGCCCACCTTCCGGATGAGCATGGCGAAGTCCTCATCGCAATCCTCCGATGAGTCATCCTCTTCAAGAATGGTTGGAGTGGCTTTGAAGGCGAGCGCTTTCTTCTTGGGCGCCTCCCTCTCTTCTCTAACCTTCATTTCCATCTCATGTGTTTTGAGATTTCCAATGAAGCCGGAGAAGTCCATCTCCTCCCGATCGTTGAGCTCCTTGAGGGTAGTAGCCTTCACTTTCCATGCCTTGGGGAGAGCTCTAATGACCTTCCTTATCTTTTGGTCATTATCGATTGCGTCACCTAGAGAAGATAAAGCATTAGTAATCTTGGTGAAACGCGTGAGCATGTCATCAATGCTCTCATTATCAAACATATAAAAGTTCTCATATTGAGAACGCAACAAGTCAATCTTAGATCTTTTGACTTGTGATGTTCCTTCATGAGTCACAATAAGAATATTCCAAACTTCAAATGCGGATTTGCAATTTATGATGCGTGATAAGTCATCCTCATTTAAGGCTTGGGTTAAGGCATATTGGGCTCTAGCATTGCTTCATAATCCTTGGAGGTATCCTTGGACCATGAGCTCTCATCAGTGAGGGGTTCAATAAATTCTTTTGTGATGGACCTAGCAACCCTAACTCCTAGGGATTTAAGGAAAAGGTTCATCTTGACCTTCCATATGGGAAAGTTCAAGCCATCAAACTTTGGTGGGGACTTGATGCTAAAAAAGTCAAGTGATGCCATGGATGAATAATATAAAGCACAATAGATGAAGAATGCAACTAATATAGCCAAATGACAAGGATCTCCCTAAGGTGGTTAAACCAAATTGTAGGGTTAGGCTCTGATACCAATTGAAATCACCTAGAGGGGGGGTGAATAGGTGATGGCTATATGTAATGTGGCAATAATGCGGAATTAAAAATTCTATTAACAAATTGCTCAAATTAAAAGACTAGCAATAAACACAATAAGTAGTGCAAGAAATAAAGGAGTTGAGTTTAGAGAAAATTCGAGCAAACGCAAACACAAGTATATGTTTTCGAGGTTCGAGCCACGCTCTACGTCCCCGCCTTCACACTTGAAGGATTTCCACTATTGTTGATCCCACCGGATCGCCAATACAAGGACACACTTGTCCTATCTCTTGTGATGCCGCAACACCACCCGGAGCACACTAGCTCGCCTTGAGGCCGATGCCTCTACAACTTCACACAAGAAGAAAATGATCACACTTGATCGAAAATCGCTCACTTAGCACAATTCTATAACCAATATGTAGATGTAGAATTTGGGATTGTGTAGTGCAAATATCTAGAGTGAAGTAGAGGTAAAGGCTTCAAAAAGGGTGTATGGAAATTTTGGCTTGAAAATCTTTTCTCAAATGAAAGGCTTGAAAAATTTATGAAAGTCTCTTGTCAAATCTTGTAAAATTGTTATCCCATCAAGTTGAAATGACCTCCTATATATAGGGGATGAAAAACAGGGCAAAAAGGCTGGAGAGATTCGTTGGGGTGAGATCCCAACAAAATCTGTCAGAAAAATAGAGCTGTTGGAGTCTGTCAGAATTTCTGACAGCTGCTGGTCGACCGGGCCGGTCGACCGCCCCGGTCGACCCGAACAAACAAAGAGCACTGTAAGTGCCCCGGTCGACCCGAGCGGTCGGCCGACGTACACACATGCACAGCGTGCACGTCGGTCGACCGGCTCCTATCAGTTCTGAAAAATCAGAACTGCAGAAACCAGAACTTGGGTCTATTGGTTTTGGTCTAGTGGTTTGGGGTTTTGGACCTTGTAAAAATAAGAGTATGACTATATGTCACTATCCTAACATGTTAAAACATTTTGATAAAGTTTCTCTTGATAAAAACTTGTTTTTCTAAAAGTTGATTTTTCCAAAAACTTAAAGTTTCTAAAAACAAATTTCCAAACATGTTACCTATAAAACTATGTTGGAAATAGAAATTGTTTTTGAAGCCATGAATCAAACTAAAGTGTGTGTGTGAGTGACAATCCCATTATTCTACTTCTAACATCTAGGTTTTGACAAAGATTCTAAAAGAAAAGTAAAAATACAAATTTTGGACTTCTTCATTGTCTTGATCTTGACTTGGTCTTTTCTTTAAAACTTTGTTCCCGAAGCTTCCTAATGTGCCTAGCTTGGGAATGCACATCTTTAGCGGCGTCCAAACTTGTGAGTCTTGATAGTGGAGCCGTCAAATCAACTTGTTTTTAACCTGAAATACTTTTAAATAAAATTGTTAAATACATAACTAAATATGGTTTGTTATCATCAAAATATCCAACAAGATATAGGGCTGATGGCCTTTGGGCCAACACAAACAACAATCACAAAATCTGATGGACTCATAATTTCACCACCAATTCTAAAACAACACTTCATCTTTTCAAGTCTAATCACAATAATACGATGAACCAATCAACTATGAAACGATGCTTGAAGCCATGACTCAGGCTCAAAACGCTCGTAATCATGACAAAGATATGATGGTTCAAACTCTACGTTCTCACCGTTTGATCAGTTCTGATGTCGCTAACCAGTCTGTTAGAGCCGAAGAGTCATGTTGTTTTGGAAAACAAGGTTCCATTTTAGAACAATCATTTGAACTTGCCCAAACTCCAAATTTTGAAAATGACATTAACAGTTTGGTAAGTTATCCCTTTCCTGAAATTGAACTTGAGAATAAATATGATCATGAACCTCAACTTAGTGATTCAATTCTACTTCCTGATTTAGTTATGACTTTGGTGTCTTCACCTGATTTCAATCTTTTTCCTGGGTCAACATTGGATCCTGTGCCAATTCATAATGAAATTGAATCGCCCATATTTGATGATCATTTTATTGAACTTGACCAATTTCATACTTTTGAAAGTCCCATTGACAAATTGGCAAGTTCTCATTTTTATGAAATTGAACTCAATAAGAAATGTGACCTAGATTCTCAAATTTGTGATCCAGTTCAAATTCCCAAATCAATATTGACTCCTGTTTTGTTACCCGATTTGAGTAATATTTTAGAGTCTGTTTTTATTTCCACACCTATCATTCTTGAACTTGAATCACCAATATTAAGTCACATTCCATTGTGGGAAAATGAATGTGGCTTGAGTTTCAACTTCTTTATTTGGACCCACTTCCCGAACCAATCTTGACTCCTGAACCTTTACTTGACTTAAGTCACTTTCCTGAGTTGGTATTAGTTCCCATACTTCCTAAGTCCAAGTCAATCATTCCATCTTTTCAAACTCCATTTTGGGACAAGGTGGTTCACAAAATTGACTCCGAAATTAATTATAGAATTTGAAAATTAGATGGGGTCAAATTTTTAATAAAAATCATTCATGTATATATCATTTTAGTGGGTTATATTAGAGAAATTTATAGTGGGTTCCTCCCAACTCCACGAAAAGTCAATTGGGCCGCATTTCGTGGACCAATCAGACCACCACCGGAACCACCACCTTAAGGTAGTATTTTCCTTCCCCGTCTTCTTTTCATGCATCTATGCATTAATTCATACATTGAGGACAATGCATGAGATAGGTGTGGGGGAGAGTTCTAACATAATTTAGGTTTTTCTTTTTATTTAAAATTTTTTTAACATTTTCTTTATTTTTAAAAACTTTTTGAAAATAGAAACAATATTTGACATATTTTTTGTAAGAAATTGAGTCAATTTTATGGAATAGGAAAATCAAAATTAGGATTTCTTAAACTTGGTCAAAATAAGATTATTTGTTTAATTTTTAAGGTTAGGAAGATAATTTGTCAAAGTAATTTAGTCTTAATCTTTACCTTAATGAAATATGCATACTTCATACACTTACACACTTAGCGTTCAAAAACAAAGATTCTTATGCCTTATATATATATATATATATATATATATATATATATATATATATATATATATATATATATATATATATATATATATATATATATATATAAGAAAAAAAATATCTATGAAAGATGAACAAATCTAATTATTGATTAGCTAGGTACTTTGACCTAAGCAAGCCTTAGTATTTATGCGAAAGATGATTAGATAAGTTTGAGAAAAAATATATATATATATAAAATTCTCTGATTAAGCTGGGTATTTGTGCCTAATAAAGCATAAGTATTCACGCCTAAAAGTAGTTCATATAATAAAATCCTTAATTTTATGGCCTTGTTTGCTCGAGTTCTTAAGTCCTTGGGGTGTTTTCTCACTCTGTGCCCTAAGACCGTTTGGTTTGGGAGTCATCGATTAAAGGCTCGTTACATGGGCAGATTAGAAAGCCTAATAGAACTAAGGAATAATACCACCAAATATATATATATATATATATATATATATATATATATATATATATATATATATATATATATATATATATATATATATATATATAAGGCATAAGAGTTAGAGTTAAAGAACCATTAATCAAAATTTTCACGGTCACAAGGTGCATATGACTTAGGGTAAAGTAATAGGCTAGATGAGATGTACAATTTGACTCCTTACTTTAATTGATAACAAATTTTTTGAATAGAGACTAAGTTTAGGAATGAAAAATTCAGTTTTCCTATAACTTATAGATTACTTAAATCTTACAATTATATTTCAAATATTTTTCTCTTTCACTATGCTTTTCGAAAATACTAACTCTTTATTTCTCTTTCTTTATGGATTTTATTTTCTCTTTCTTTATGGATTTTGTGGGTGTAATCCACTGAAAACCCTCACGAGACAAAACTCGTCCTCTAGGGAAAACCTAGAGGTTTAACGGCTTGTTGCACATGCTCAATGCAATCGCGTAACCTGCGAACGTGGTCTAATAATCTTTGTTTGGTTTTGTTTATTTGCTCGAGGATGAGCAAAAGATAGGTGTGGGGGTGTGATCGTACATATATTTTGTATTCTTTTTATTACACTCCTACATTTATCGTGTAATAAATCTGCTAATTTTCTTATCTTAAATATCTATTTTGTAGAAGATAATAATAAAGAGAAAAAGGATTAAATCAAATAAATACCAGTTAAAATCAGATTTAATTGGATATATTTAGTTAGCTGAGGATGATCCCAGATCTAGTTAGAACAAATCAAGGATTGGGGCAAATGTTTAGCTAAAGATCAGAGCAAATCAGAAAGATAACACCAAATGAAAACCGATAAAATTCAGATTTCTATAAATCCATTTTGGCTAGCTAAAGATCAACCTAGGATAATATCAAATAAAGAGAGATAAATGGATAGAGAGAAGATCAACGGATGAGATGAAGCAAGTTTGACTCAGATTCTGACTGGATACATTTTAGTATTTGAATCATAACTTTGTTGGCCCAGAGACCTTCCAATCTAGTTTTGATGATGATTCACTCATGTAGTTATAGTTTACTAATAATCTTGTGATGTTTAGTTTCAGATACTTAACCAAGAATTAGTAAGTGATTAGCTTCAACAAAGATGTTTTGAAGCTTTCACATGATAATTCAAGAGCCCGAGTGTCAAAGTTCATATCTAGCACTCATTGGAGTCAAGCTCGGTGGATCACGTTTGGATCGAGTTGACTTGGAGACGGCACTCTACAAGAAGACTTCGGTACATAGTTTAGTTTAAGTTTTAGATCCATTTGTTAAAGATTAGATAGTGTGATATGCTCAAGTTCACAACACACACTTGTTTAAGTTTCATGTTTTGGTTTTCAGCTTTTGATTTAACCGATCTTGGTTTTCATGAATAAATAGAATCAACAAGCTTACATGGTTTAATGTATATTAGATTTGTTCTATATACATCTATGCTTCAACTATTTAAACAAACTTAGTTTGATAGTCTATTTCATGAGTTTGGTGTTTTGGTATTTTAACAAAACGTATTTTTGGATTTATTTGTCAAAAATATTGATATATAACTTTATATGTATATTAGATTATATCCATATACTATATGCCTCAAAGTTGTTTCAATATCATATTTTTATATTAGGATGAGTTTTGGACAAAACGATTTTTCATTTCAAAAATTCAAGTTTTGAAAATATGAGTTTTGGCTTTTAGCAAAATTTCTAAGTTACAAAAATAGTTCAAAATGTTTGTAACATGTCTTGATTTTACTCAAACATGTTTGTATATCAAAGTATAATATTGAACCTATTTTTGTAGATTTTTCGTGATTTTATGAGATTTTATTTAAGCTAAAATGTCAACATTTTAATCCCTCTGGCTTCTACCGGTCGACCGGACCGGTCGACCGAGTTAGGAGTCGGTCGATCGAGTTGGTCAACCGACGTGCACAGAATGTGTACGCCAGTTTGGCTGGAGGGGCGGTCGACCGACCCGGCCGATCGCCAGAGAGCTTTGCTCTCTGGAAAGCCCCGGTTGACTGGGTCGGTCGACTGGCAGAGAGCTCTGCTCTCTGTTCCAGGCCACGGTCAACCAGGTCGGTCGACCGTTGCCCCAACTGTCAAAAATATGACCATTAGTGGTCGACTGGGTCGGTCGATCGACAACCATCTGGGCTGAAAAATTGCCCCAACGGCTAGTTTTTTCTAGCCTATATATTGGGGGTTCTTGGACTGGTTTTTCACAAGTTTTTTGAAAAGCAAAAATTCCTACTTCTCTAGTGTTTTATTTCAAGTTTTCAAAAGAGTTTTTGGGTTCAAAGTTTTCACCTTTATTTGTTTTAAAAGGGATTGGAAAAATCAAAAAAAAGGAGAGTCTTTTGGGATTGGTTTTTGGTCTATATTTTTCTATCTATTCTAGAAGTTTTCCCAAGAGTTTTTCTTTGTGTTTTTGTTTCCAAACTCTTTGTTTTCCATACTTGAGCTCCTTGCTATCCTATCTATAGGATCTTTATTTTTGTGGGAAAATTAGTTTGTGGTTGAGATAGACCACCAAGTTGTAAACTTCCTTCATTGTGATATCCCTCTAGTGAGAGGAGATTGATTTGGTATCCCTCTATTGTGAGGTGATTGTGGAAGTTGTGGTTGGCTCCCTCTAGTGAGAGATGGAGATTGTATTTAGCTCCCTCTTGTGAGAGGTGGAGTTTGTGTTGGAATCCCTCAAGTGTGAGGTGATTGATTTGTATTGGCTAAGTGCCTACCCCTCTTGTGTGAGGTGGTTTTTGTGTTGGTTGTGCATTGCCTCTGTGAGAGGTTGTATTCAGTTGAGAGAGAAGTTGTGTACTCCTACTTATTGTATTGCCCCAAATCCTCAGTGGAGGTTCCCTGTGTGGGAGTTCTGTGTGGACGAGATAGTGGAAATCCTTCTGTGTGAAGGCGGGGACGTAGAGCTATGTGCTCGAACCTCGAAACAAATTTCGGTGTTTGCGTTTGATCCATTGACTCTTACTCTCTCTATTACTTTGAGCATTGCATCATATTGCCATATCATATATATGCTTGTATTGTTTGTGAGTGCCTCACTTGTGTTTAACCACGAGAGCTTCATATAGCACCTCAACTCTTATTCAGAGGAATCAAGAGGAGTTAGTCCAGAGCCCTTCACCAGGAATTCGGCTACACTCATTGGTTACACTAAGTGTGTTGCATTTTTAGTTTTAAATTTCACATTTTATTCATTAGATTAGCCGTACACCTATTCACCTCCCTCTAGGTGTACTTACAAACTTTCACTACCAAATCTCAAATCTGATGATTCAAGATGATCCAGAAAGAAGACTTACATGGCTACAACTCTTATGTTGATCACTATTTCTAATTCTGTCATTTGATAAGTGATATTCAGCAATCAACACTCAAACAAACTGCAGATCAGAACTGAATATCCACATCAAATCAAGTTTGGAGATAAGGGAAGGATTTAAATTCAGAAATAGCCAGCTTTCCCTATATTCATACTCCTCTAACCTCTGCATTTCTTCTATAAATACCTGCAATCTCAAAGACGACCATACAGAGATAGAATTTAGTCCACCTTTTCATTCTTTGTAGTGTCGGTTTTTTTTTCTTTTCATGTAATTTTCAGTTTTAATTTATGTAAATCAGAGGAGATCAGAGTTTTATAGGAGAATGAAAATGAAGCTTGTGCTGAGAGTGACACCGGTGTAAGATTTTGTTGTTTTCTCTTATTGTTATAAAATCGAATTTGTAGTTTTCCTTTTGTATGTACTTTGTTTTTGTTCTTCTCTTCTTTTTTTCTTTTAGTACCATTGCTATCCAAGTGAGTCTTAAAGTATCGAAAGAGTCTTGCCTTTGCGAGTGTCACCGATAGCTCATGATGATGGATTTTGAGTTTTATTCTGTATCACTCCATACTTGCAACGTCTTGATAATATAATGTGGAGGAGACGAGAATCAACTCTTATAGGCTATACGTTGATCGCCTCATGATTAGTACACAAATGTGCATATTTTACCATATCATTCTCATGCATTTTTGCAAATAAAAATATGATTTTTACTCATCTTCTCTATATTTTTGCAGGTCCACAGTCAAATGGAGAAAAGGCCCAAAATCTCTTTAATTAGCAATAATTAAAGAGATTAATTCAAAAAGCCCAAAAGAGCCCAAATTTGAATCCAGAATTAAGAGAGATCCGCGCAACAACTCAAGATTCTAGAAGGCCACGTGGATAACAACCTCGTAACAAACTCGTACCAGAAAGTTGTTGGCCAACGGCCACAAAACTGCCGCGCCTTGCCGCAATTCCACCGCAAATCTGGGGCCGTTGGGCGCCAGATTTTGCCAGCTGTCTCGTCTTATGGATCCTTCTCCTGAGGCCTATAAATACTTCACTTGGACTTGCGAGCAAAGACTGAATGGAGAAGAGAGGAGAAATTGTTAGATGTTGTAATTTTTCATAGAATTCTCTCTAGGTTTTAGTTCTTTAGATCCCTCTTCTTCTTCCCTAGAAATCTATGCAAGAGAGAGATTGTAAGAGAGAGAGAGAGAGCTTGTAATCTTCAAGGAGTGACAACTTGAAGTAAGGATTAATCCATTCTCTACTTCTCTACTTGAAGCATGGTTCTAGTTTAATTGCTTTCTTTACTTGCTTTCTTTACTTTCTTGCAATTTACTTCATGCTTTTCTTTTCTTCATTAATGGCTTGTAGCTAACTTTTCTACATGTACTAGTTAACCACTAACCTTGCTAACTACTAACTCATGGGTGATTGCTATCTTTAATCTTTAACTCATGAGTTTTTAGATCTTCTTTCTTTTACACTTCTTTTTAGAAATAAAAATAAATAAATAAAAAAAATAATTAAAAAAATAAAAAAAAACTTTTTGAAATAAGAGACAAATGTTTTGATCTATTTTTAAGAAAATTAAGATGTATCTTAGAAATTAAGAAAGCCTTAATTATGACATCTTAAACCTAGTTGAAATAATAGATCTTGTTTGAAATTATAGGCTAAGTAAGAAAAATTGAGGAGATATTTTTATCTTGAATTTTTTGCCTTAGATAATATGCACTTCACACTTACACATTTTTGGGATGGAAACAAAGACCTAAAATGCCATAAAATAAATAAATAAATAAATTAATAAAAAAAATAAAACATCACTTATTAAGCTGGATAATTATGCCTCAAGAAGCATGCTTATTCACGCCTAACGGTGAAAAACATCACTCATTAAGCTGGAGAATTATGCCTCAAGAAGCATGATTATTCACGCCTAACGGTGATCAAAGGAATAATCCCCTTTAGTTTTGTGGCCTTTTTCACTCGAGTCCTTAAACCCGAGGGATGTTTTCTCATCTGGTGCCCTAAGACCGACTGGTTTGGGAGTCATCGGTTATACGCTCATTACAAGGGTGAACTAGAAAGCCTAAACTAAGAGAAGAAAAAGAAAAAAAAATATATAAAAAATATATAAATAAATAAATGGCTTGATGGTTGGAGTTGAAATCCCAGAAATTTTCACTGAGCACGGTGTGCATACTATCTAGGTTTTATGAAAGATAAAATATTCAATCCAATTTTGAATTCTTACCTTAATTGAAGACAAGATCTTGCATAGAGACTAAGTTTAAGAAAGAATAATTATAGGTGGACTTATGACCTAAGATCACTTATATTTTTGCAAAAATAGTTCGTAAACTTGTTTCCCTTTTCAAAATACATTTTCAAAATACTAACATTTGTCTTCTTTCTTTATGGATTTTGTGGGTGTAATCCGCTGAAAACCCTCAGGAGACAACACTCCTCCTCTAGGGTAACCTAGAGGTTTAACGGCTTATTGCACACGCTCAGTGCAATCGCGTCACCAGCGAAAGTGGTGTAATAAATTGGTAGTATAGTTTTTTCTTTTCTTTGTTTTGCTCCGGACGAGCAAAAGAATAAGTGTGGGGGTGTGATTAGTACACAAATGTGCATATTTTACCATATCATTCTCATGCATTTTTGCAAATAAAAATATGATTTTTACTCATCTTCTCTATATTTTTGCAGGTCCACACTCAAACGGAGAAAAGGCCCAAAATCTCTTTAATTAGCAATAATTAAAGAGATTAATTCAAAAAGCCCAAAAGAGCCCAAATTTGAATCCAGAATTAAGAGAGATCCGCGCAACAACTCAAGATTCTAGAAGGCCACGTGGATAACAACCTCGTAACAAACTCGTACCAGAAAGTTGTTGGCCAACGGCCACAAAATTGCCGCGCCTTGCCGCAATTCCACCGCAAATCTGGGGCCGTTGGGCGCCAGATTTTGCCAGCTGTCTCGTCTTCTGGATCCTTCTCCTGAGGCCTATAAATACTTCACTTGGACCTGCGAGCAAAGACTGAATGGAGAAGAGAGGAGAAATTGTTAGATGCTTGTAATTTTTCATAGGTTTCTCTCTAGGTTTTAGTTCTTTAGATCCCTCTTCTTCTTCCCTAGAAATCTTTGCAAGAGAGAGATTGTAAGAGAGAGAGAGCTTGTGTAATCAAGGGGTGACAACTTGAGGAGCAAGGATTCATCCATTCTCTTCACTCTACTTGAAGCAATTTCTAGTACTACTTGCTTTCTTTAATTCATGCTTTTATTTCCTTGCAATTTTACTTCATGCTTTGCATTTCTTTTGTAATGGCTAGTGACTAATTTCCTTCTACATGACTAGCTAACACTAATCTTGCTTAATTACTAACTCATGAGTGATTGCTATATTTAATCTTGTAAGTTGTATGGTCTTCTCTTCTCCGATGGGTTTTCTTTCATTTCTTGGCAAGATCTTGTTGTAATTCTCCATATGATTCATGTGTGCCTCATTTAGAGCCTTGTCTAGAACAAGTGCCTTGATGGAACATGGAGATGGATCACCAAACATATGCTAATAGATGTACAACTTCTTCACTTTCAATTGATGTATGTTGTATCTTCTTCCTTAGCCTCCCTTGTGTGTCGCTCTTTTGATTCCATTATTGAAAGTCTACTTGTAGGCCAATGACATCTATGAAGGCTACAAGACAAGGCCAAGAATGATCCCCCGTCATCCAAGTGGGAAAGTAATTAGACCAACACGCAAGACATACATATGCCGATGAATCAACATGAGGCAAGCATCACCATCACGGAGATTAGTAAGTTAGCAAGTTAGTCATGTTAGCTAGTCATGGTTTTCTCATCTTAAATCTTTCCCAAAGTTTTCTTTTCTTTTAGTTGTAATTCCAAAGCCAATCTTGTTTTGATTTCTTTTCACTTTCCATCATGAACATATCCATCAATTCTTTTACTTCTTTTTCATTTGATTCTTTATTCTTTTAAGCAAAGAAGAATTTTCGTTTACTTTCTTCACTACGGACCGTAACGCTTCCATCGCTAGCTCTCCCTGAGAATCGACTCGGTATAGCCCCATGCTATAACGGAGATAAGAAAGGGTATATTAATCATCTTTCATACATTTGTGGAGTAATCTAAGCACGAGAGGTTGTTTCTAAGCCTTAACTCTCTTTCATTTGAATATACATTGTGTGCTAACAATACTTTCTTCCTCCACATTTACATACACCTTTCCCGTCTAATCAAAATGGCGCCGTTGCTGGGGAGAGCAACGGATTTTCTTTAAAGTGAAGAACTAAACGAATCTTCTTCTCTGTTGCAGGTTACAGGTTGAAGAAACAGAAAACTTTGCATTGCAGTGACATATAAGTGGACCTGGGCCTCTGCTCTCGAAAGCAGAGACCAGGATCCCTCTGACTTGCCGCGTTCCCACGGCAAAAGCCGCGGTTCTGCGGCAAGGAGGAGCTCACTACTGATCATTTTTCTGCAGGATCTTCAGCTCTGCAAAATACTTCTGCTGCAGTACTTAATTTCTTGTATTCTTCACCATACTCCTGCTAATAATCAACAGTAAAAATTGGTTGAAAAGTTAAAAAATTGTTTAGACATTTGCATTCTAGGCACGTGTCTTTTCAATTCATTTACTTTTACTGTTGAAGAGTGCTGGATGCAAGGTACGTAAGCATTGCATGTAGACTAGGAATCATCTCTTGCTTGATTTTCATGCTTTGAGTGAATCTTTGTTATCTATCTTGTACACTTGCACAATTCAATTTTAAGGGCATAACCGATAAATAAGATAAGGTGGGGATTTTATCACCCTTTCCTTGGCCCAAAAATCATTTCCAAGCACTCACAATCCTAAGCTTCTAAATAAAAACTGCTAGACGCTGGCCCTAGGGACAACTCGGACTCACTTAGGCGATTATCCTAAGGGGAAAAGGTGTTGGAAATTGACTTTTGTAAAATCAGTGTCTAGGAAAGGGATTGAGGGCCAAAAGCCCGAAGGTTGCTGGTTACTTAATTAAGGAACGTCTCTGACGGAAAACCTCCCACCAACCTTGCCCTTCCCTAGCTGATTTGCTTATAGTCAAAGTCTACACTAAACCTCCTGTGGACGATCTAATCAGTTAGGAGTCGTCTAGGTCCAGGAATCCTAGAAGCTTGGATTGCTTTTTCTTTTTAATTGTTTGTTATTTTCTCTTTTTCGTTGGTGTGATCGGTGCACGTTGTTTGTGATTGTATATACGAGAGTGGTTCCGAGATTCTAATTCTCCAAGACTTGTTAGACTTTCTACACTTGCACTTACACAACCACTTGACATTATGGAAAACAACGTCTCACTTCAAGATCGATTTTATCCGATTCGCACCTCCCTTCCATCTTGCATTCTTCTCCCCGAGCCAAATGGAAATCACTTCGAGCTGAAACCGCAATTCATTAATACACTTCCCCGATTCCATGGTCTAGAGTCTGAGGACGTGTACCTCTTTATTCGTGAGTTTGAAGAGGTATGCCAAATGATGAAAATTTCCCAACTAACCGAGGATGCTGTTAGGTTACGGTTCATACCGTTTGCACTTAAGGATTTAGCTAAGAAATGGCTTTACAATCTTCCCGTCAGTTCCATATCTTCATGGGAGGATTTTGTAAAAGTCTTTCTTAAGAAATTCTATCCTATCCACAAAACAGCCCTCATGAGAAAGAATATAATGCAATTCAAGCAAGAACCAAATGAACCTTTCTGGAAGTATCTTGAGCGTTTCAAAGACCTTCTAGCCCTGTGTCCTCATCACGGCATAGAGAAATGGCGTCTGTGCCAGATTATCTATGACAGTTTAGATTACCAAACGAAAACCCTCCTTGAATCCATGTGTCAAGGGGAATTTTTGAAGAAAGATGAACATCAGGGGTGGGATCTCTTTGAAACCCTAGCTGAGAAAACCATTCAGTGGGAGTCATGTCCTGATAAATTCACTCCCACCACTTCCAGAACTGGTACACACTCCATAGAATCCTCTATAGCCGCAGAAGCCAAGATCACACAATTGATGAAGAGGATATAACTGCTTGAGTCTAGGGGAAATTCTGTTGTAAATCAGGTCAACCCATTGCCTATAATTCAACCGGGTTGCACCAACTGTCATGACCTTAGCCATGTCTTTGAGGAGTGTCCTTTGTATCAGCTCCAATCATATCAGGAGAACATGAATGCAGCATTTACCAGACATCCATACTCCAACACATACAATTCAGGATGGCAGAACCATCCAAATTTTTCATGGAGTCAGTCTGGTTCTGAGCATTACATACCACCACTTCCACATCCATATAATGCTCATTCTCACACATCCAGTTTCAATCATAATTCACTGTATGTTCATCCATCTCAAAGTCCACCTCAGTCACAACCATATCAAAACCCACCATACTACCAATCACAATTCCAATCTCCATATCAACAACATCCACCCCAAAATAATTCAGAAATATCAGAGTTGAAAAAAATGTTAGAAACCTTTACAAAGAACCAGGAGCAGGAGTTGAATAAAATGAAGGTCCAAATTAGGCAATTGGATGAAAGACAAAAAGAAATGTTACCAAGTCAGCCATTGCCAACTCCCAAACATCACTTCCCTTTGAATGAAGTGGAAGATTCAGGACCCAGTCAATGTCATGCTATTCATACCCTGAGATCTGGAAAACAAATAGATAATAAGGTTTCTAGTCCACCATCTCATCCAGTACCAAAGCCAACACCTCCTGTCCCAATGCAACCAACTTCTGACAACCCATCTTCTAGTACAGAGCCATCCACTTCCAAGACCAAGGGTAAAGAAAAGGTAGATGAGCAACCTTATAAGCCTAGAGTACCATTTCCAAATAGGCTTAAGAATCCCAAGACAAATGCTCACATGGAGAAAATAAAAGAAATGTTTAATAAGGTCCAAATCAATGTCCCTCTTCTTGATGCCATACAACAAGTGCCATCATATGCTAAATTCTTAAAGGAAATGTGCACCAAGAAGAGGAAAACACAAGTCCCTAAAAAAGTCTTCCTAGCATCATCCATCAACGAGCTGCTCAATGGTCCAATTCCTGTTAAATACAAAGACCCAGGGAGCCCCACCATTTCATGCATCATAGGACAGACCACCATTAATAGGGCACTTCTTGATTTGGGGGCCAGCATCAATCTCCTGCCTTTCTCTGTGTACCAACAATTGGGGTTAGGTGATCTCCGTCCTACCCAAATGACTATCCAATTGGCTGATCGCTCTGTCACTAGACCAAAGGGGGAAATTCACGATGTCCTTGTCAAAGTTGGGGAATTCATTTATCATGTTGACTTTGTAGTCCTTGAAATAAAACCTGTGTCTAATTCCAATCAAAGGGCTCAAACTCCTGTCATTTTGGGACGACCATTCCTGGCTACTGCAAATGCCATCATTAATTGCCGGAATGGATCAATGAGGTTGACCTTTGGTCACATGACACATGAACACAATGTCTTCCACACACAGCCTCATAAAATAAAAGATCAAACATTTGAGGTTAGCTTCATTAGTAACAATTGTGAGGAAGAAGGTGAAGATGCAAAAGATGAGTCAAAATCTTGTGATTCTCTTTTCCGAGTACCCTTTCAACAGGGGAAAGTTGATTTGGATATTCTCACCTTCAATGAACCAACTGTGAATATATCCGAACCTCCGATTGATATTTCCTTTGAAGACCTGTTTGCTGATGAGATCATGTATCTAGATGAGTCAACTCGGGGTAGGTTAGCTGATTGTCCACTTCCGGATGTTGACCTTAGTTTTGAAGAATTGTATGGAGAGGAGCTGAATTTCCTTAACATTGGAAGTGATGAGATTCAGAGTGAGAGTGGGGATAAGGAATTTTTTAATGAACAATGTGGTGGAATGAGGGTGAATGATAATAATAAAAAATTGAATCTGGAAACACCTAAGGCTAACAAAATTCAAACCGTTTCCCAACTGAGCTCACGAAAGCAGACGCACTGGAATGATGGGAAACGGGCCAGAGGAAAACGACCAAAAGCCTAGGTAATGGTTACACTTGTATATACTCTTTGTAAATAATTTTTTGCACTTTTTTGTAAATAAAAGTTTCTTACCTCTTACCTATTTCTTGCATACATATATCATGATGCATTGAGGACAATGCATGAAATAAGTGTGGGGGAGGGTTTACTAACATAGAGTTTTTAGATCTTCTTTCTTTTACACTTCTTTTTAGAAATAAAAAATAAATAAATAAAAAAAATAATTAAAAAAATAAAAAAAAACTTTTTGAAATAAGAGACAAATGTTTTGATCTATTTTTAAGAAAATTAAGATGTATCTTAGAAATTTAGAAAGCCTTAATTATGACATCTTAAACCTAGTTGAAATAATAGATCTTGTTTGAAATTATAGGCTAAGTAAGAAAAATTGAGGAGATATTTTTATCTTGAATTTTTTGCCTTAGATAATATGCACTTCACACTTACACATTTTTGAGATGGAAACAAAGACCTAAAATGCCATAAAATAAATAAATAAATAAAATAATAAAAAAATAAAACATCACTTATTAAGCTGGATAATTATGCCTCAAGAAGCATGCTTATTCATGCCTAACGGTGAAAAATATCACTCATTAAGCTGGAGAATTATGCCTCAAGAAGCATGATTATTCACGCCTAACGGTGATCAAAGGAATAATCCCCTTTAGTTTTGTGGCCTTTTTCACTCGAGTCCTTAAACCCGAGGGATGTTTTCTCATCTGGTGCCCTAAGACCGACTGGTTTGGGAGTCATCGGTTATAGGCTCGTTACAAGGGTGAACTAGAAAGCCTAAACTAAGGGAAGAAAAAAAGAGAAAAAGAAAAAAATATATATAAAATATATATATATATATATATAAATAAATAAATGGCTTTATGGTTAGAGTTGAAATCCCAGAAATCTTCACTGTCACGGTGTGCATACTATCTAGGTTTTATGAAGGATAAAGTATTCAATCCAATTTTGAATTCTTACCTTAATTGAAGACAAGATCTTGCATAGAGACTAATTTTAAGAAAGAATAATTATAGGTGGACTTATGACCTAAGATCACTTATATTTTTGCAAAAATAGTTCGTAAACTTGTTTCCCTTTTCAAAATGTATTTTCAAAATACTAACATTTGTCTTCTTTCTTTATGGATTTTGTGGGTGTAATCCGCTGAAAACCCTCAGGAGACAACACTCCTCCTCTAGGGTAACCTAGAGGTTTAACGGCTTGTTGCACATGCTCAGTGCAATCGCGTCACCTGCGAAAGTGGTGTAATAAAATTGGTAGTATAGTTTTTCTTTTTCTTTGCTCGGGACGAGCAAAAGAATAAGTGTGGGGGTGTGATTGATACACAATATTGCATATTTTACCACATAATCCCCATGCATATTGCAAATAAATATATGATTTTTACTCATCTTCTCTATATATTTGCAGGTCCACACTCAAATGAGAGAAAGCCCAATAATCACTTTAATTAGCAATAATTAAAGGGATTAAATCCAAGATTAAAATAAAGCCCAAGATTTGAAATCAGAATCCAGAGAGATCCGCGCGCCAATTGAAGATTTTAGAAGGCCACGTGGATAACAACCTCTCAACCAACCTACAACAGAATTCTGTTTCCCAACAGAATCTGTTTTGTCGCGCCCTTGCCGCGCTCTCGCGGCAGTTGAGAGGCCGTTGAGATCCGAATTTTGCGCCAACAGAAAGGGCTCTTGAAGCTTCTCTCTCAGCCTATAAATATCTGCACCTGACCTGCAAGAAAAGACTGAATGGAGAAGAGAGGAGAAATTGTTAGATACTTGTAATTTTTCATAGGTTTCTCTCTAGGTTTTAGTTCTTTAGATCCCTCTTCTTCTTCCCTAGAAATCTTTGCAAGAGAGAGATTGTAAGAGAGAGAGAGCTTGTGTAATCAAGGGGTGACAACTTGAGGAGCAAGGATTCATCCATTCTCTTCACTCTACTTGAAGCAATTTCTAGTACTACTTGCTTTCTTTAATTCATGCTTTTATTTCCTTGCAATTTTACTTCATGCTTTGCATTTCTTTTGTAATGGCTAGTGACTAATTTCCTTCTACATGACTAGCTAACACTAATCTTGCTTAATTACTAACTCATGGGTGATTGCTATATTTAATTTTGTAAGTTGTATGGTCTTCTCTTCTCCGATGGGTTTTCTTTCATTTCTTGGCAAGATCTTGTTGTAATTCTCCATATGATTCATGTGTGCCTCATTTAGAGCCTTGTCTAGAATAAGTGCCTTGATGGAATATGGAGATGGATCACCAAACATATGCTAATAGATGTACAACTTCTTCACTTTCAATTGATGTATGTTGTATCTTCTTCCTTAGCCTCCCTTGTGCGTCGCTCTTTTGATTCCATTATTGAAAGTCTACTTGTAGGCCAATGACATCTATGAAGGCTACAAGACAAGTCCAAGAATGATCCCCTGTCATCCAAGTGGGAAAGTAATTAGACCAACACGCAAGACATACATATGCCGATGAATCAACATGAGGCAAGCATCACCATCACGGAGATTAGTAAGTTAGCAAGTTAGTCATGTTAGCTAGTCATGGTTTTCTCATCTTAAATCTTTCCCAAAGTTTTCTTTTCTTTTAGTTGTAATTCCAAAGCCAATCTTGTTTTGATTTCTTTTCACTTTCCATCATGAACATATCCATCAATTCTTTTACTTCTTTTTTCATTTGATTCTTTATTCTTTTAAGCAAAGAAGAATTTTCGTTTTACTTTCTTCACTAAGGACCGTAACGCTTCCATCGCTAGCTCTCCCTGAGAATCGACTCGGTATAGCTCTATGCTATAACGGAGATAGGAAAGGGTACATTGAACATATAAATACATATGTGGAGTAATTGATCAAAAGGTTGATTCTAAACCTTAACTCTTTCATTTGAATATCTATATTTGTGTGCAAATTAACTCCACAATACAACACCTTTCCCGTCCTAATCACCTCACTTCAAGGTAACTTCATTGCAAAAGTTTCAAGGTAAGCATTTAGCCAAAGGAGGTAAGTCACTTTTAGATTCCTTTCTTTTAATTCTTTAGTTTAGAACATCACAATCTACACTTCTTTTATCACTCCTTTTTCCATTTCTTTGTACATATCATTTCTAGTTTCTCCATCTTCTTATCTACCATCTTCTTCCTAATTTAACTTTAACTAAAATTTTCCTTTTTCTTTTAAAGAACTAAAGAAGAACTTTAACCATACTTTATAGCCTAAAAGAGAACTTACTAAAAAGCTTCCATCGCTAGTCCCTCCTTGTGGATCACAACCCGCATAGCCACTTGCTGTCGCGGTAGAATTGAGCACTTGCACATCTCTATTTTAAAGTTCTAAAATTCTGTATTTTTGTGCAGGTTCAAACTCAACCACATCTCCGAACATAAAGTCGAGCTTCCGGTAGATCTTCCGATCATGGTCTTCTAGAGGATTAGTGGTCAGTATACTCCTCATTATGCGCTGGTCTCCAGTTTGAATTAAGACGTCGTGATCATGAGTGCTCCTTTCACTGAATAAAGAAGCCTACCTTCGAAACTGCAGACTAACATTCCTATCCAATCTGTTGGCTGACCTGAAAAGATTGTTCAAATGTTCAGGAGTATAATGCACTGCAAAAATAGAAAAAAGAGGCAAACATGTTAGCCTATGGACAATAGGAAAAAGGATGCAAAGAAATTCTAAGGCATAACTTTGCTTTTCAAGGGAAGCTAGCTCAACAGGCATAGCTTCACTTTTTTCAAGAGAAGTTAGATCAGCATCAGCTTCACTCTGAAGCTTAACTTCACACTCTGCACAAAGGCAGAGCGCAAAAAGTCACAAAGTACAGGCATAGCTTCGCTTTTCAAGCAAAGTTAGCTCAACAGGCATAGCTTCGCTTTTTCAAGCAAAGCTAGCTCAGCATCAGCTTCGCAAGCTTAACTTCACACTCTGCACAAAGACAGAGTGCGAAAAGCCCCAAGGGCTAGCCTCGCTGGGAAGCTTAAAAGGCACTTGTGCCTAAAATAGTTCAAAGGACTTAAATCCTTCAATCAGCTTCGCTCTAAAGCTCAGCTTCGCATTCTGCCTAGAGATAGAATGCAAAAATAGCCACAAGGGCTAGCTTCGCATAGAAGCTTGAGAAAGAAACCCTTTGATTTCTGATTTCGATTCACAAAATTAAAGGGGAACTAAATCTCCTAAAAATCGATAGAGCCAAAATTAAGGGAGTTCAACTCCCTGAGATCATCAAATCATGGTGAATCACAGAAGGTTCACCATGAAATAGCCAAAACATGGCTTCAAAAGAGATGAAAAATCTCTGAAAAAAGGGAGAAATCCCTACCCGTAATGGGTCGTTCAATGGTCGGAGGTGGCGGTGGCGCCGTCGCAGAGGTGGCGACCTCTTTTCCTGAACGTTGCTTGGGGACCATGAGATCACAAAACTAATTTGAGAGAGGAGGTTGAGTCTCTAAAAAGTTTTGGACTTGTGAAGAAATGAAAGAAGAAAGAGATGTGCTATCTCTGATAAAACGCGAAGTTAAAATAGAAAAGATGACTTCTCTGATGCCCTTGGGCTTTTATTGGTGCTTAATATTGAGCTTCGCCTCCTCAAAAGAAGTGTAAACTGTAGTTTCAATTTAATTTGACACGACAGTTGAAAAACCTAAGGCAGCGAAGTTTGCTAACTTCGCTTAAATGCCTTCTTTAGCTTCGCAGGAAGCTTTGTTAGCTTTGCTGAGAGCTTGTATCTCAGCTCCCCTCATAGCTCATTTTTTTCTTCGCTTAAAGCTTAAACTTCAACTCCGCTGAAAGCTCATCCTTCGCTTCACCCGAAGCTTCGTCTTAGCTCCGCTGAGAGCTTATTCCTTATAGAATTCTTAGGGTAAAATCAATCCGGTTACCCACTTCAGTGTACAGTTGAACCCATTAGATTTTTCTGACCTAAGCGATTTAGGTATTAGGCTTCAGATTCAAAGTGTTTCAGAATTTATACCAATCCATTACAGATTTATGAAAACTTTGAAAGGGGCTTTGTTGACACTCCAAAAAGACAAGCTCCCAGGCAGTACTTCAACTGGTCTGAATGACGTCTATACTCGGTTATATTTACAGAAGTCAGAGTCATGGACGTGCTAATAACCAGTTTTATGCCCACTCTAGGGCCCAAAGCAGACCTATAAGGCTAAGTCTGTTCAACACCTAACCTCGCATGATCCCAAAAGGTCTAGTTTCACTTGAAACACCTCATGGCCTTGTCAAAAGGCCAAGCTTCAAGGTTCACATGAAGCTTCAATCAGCCCCGCAGAGGGCTAACCCTAGCTTCGCATGAGAAGATTTCTCACAAGCTTCGCTTGAAGTTTTGTCCAGT
Source organism: Agave tequilana (assembly GCA_038442645.1). Classification (NCBI taxonomy): domain Eukaryota; kingdom Viridiplantae; phylum Streptophyta; class Magnoliopsida; order Asparagales; family Asparagaceae; genus Agave; species Agave tequilana. Next base: position 124,360 of record JAVJIF010008625.1, read on the forward strand.
TCCGCCCTGAGCTAAATTTCTAGCTTCGCTTGAGGCTTCCCCTAGCTCATCAAATGGGCTAACTTCTAACCTCCCTTGAGGCCCTGAATATAGCTTCTCCTGAAGCTTTTAAGATGAACTTCGCATGAAGCTCTCATCTAGCTCCGCCACGATCTTTTCCAGGTCATCTGACCATTCTCAAATCCCCTAGAGGAGATTAACAGTTATAACTCCACTTCTAACAGTTCTATCTCATGTGCTCTTTTCCAAAAAGTCTTCTCTTCTTCCCGTTTATATGGAAAGATGTCTTCAAAGAACACAGCATCTCTAGATTCGATAATCATATTTACATTAATATCTGGTATTTCTGATTTATATACCAGAAATACCATTGTATTTGCTCCCAACTTAGTTTTTTAGGCAGTGGTGCAAGTACTTTTGTAAGGCACCCCCACATTTTGAGGTAATGGTAGGAAGGTGCCCTTCCATGCCATAACTCAAATAGTATAAGACCAAATTTCTTTTGGGGTTTTCTATTTAGAATATAATTTGCAGTTAACAGGGCTTTCCCCCACAAGTTCTGTGGTGCTCTAGAACTTACAATCATGGAATTGACCATATCCTTCAAAGTTTTGTTCTTCCGTTCAGTAATCTCATTTTGCTGAGGAGTATATGGTACTATAGTTTGATGGATTATACCAAAGTTAGCACATAACTCACTAAATTCATTTGATTCATCTTCTTTGCCTCGACCGAATTTCAGAATCTTTATATTATTGTTGAGTTGATTCTCAACTTCGGCTTTATATGTTAGAAATATATTCATTGCCTAATCCTTACTGTTTAGAAGATTGTACAGTCATCAATAAAAGTAATAAAATACTTTTTCACGCCTCTTGTTGGCGCAAATTTCAAGTCACACAAGTCACTATGAATTAACCCTAAAGGTTCTGCATTTTGATCAATTGAGTGAAATGAACTTTTGCGAACTTAACTTCAACACAAATCTCACACTTGTGAATTTCTTTCAAGTTGAGCTTAGAAATATATTCTAGATTAGACAAGTTTTGTAAAGACTTGTAATTTACATGCCCTAATCTAACATGCTATAAAATAGGAGAGTCAAGCAAATTAACAGAAAATTTTCCTTTATTTATGAGCTTTGGATACAGATACATGGACCTTTTGTCCAACAGTAATATTGGCCTTAAATAGGCCATCAACAAGATAACCCTTACCCACATACATTCCACCCTTAGTAAGTACAAACTTATCTGATTCGAAAATCATTCTAATGCCTTTCTTACTGAGGATTGATCTAGAGATCAAGTTCTTGCGGATATCTGGAACATGCAGTACATTGTTCAGAGTAAGCTCCTTCCCAGATGTCCACTTCAGGATGACTTTTTCTTTTCTCTCAACTTTGGAGATGGCTGAGTTGCCCATGAAGAGTTGCTCATCATGCTCTAGTTTTAATAATCATAGAATAATGATTTCTCAGAGCAGATGTGTCGAGTAGTCGCAGTTTCTACCCACCAGTACTTATTGTTAGTTGTCAGATTCACTACTGATACCACAGCTGAAAGGCTTGGTGATGCATGGTCGGTTAGGTTTGCCTGTGGATGGTCCTTCTTGTTCTTTTTGGGATGATTGCGACATTCATTCACATTATGTTCCTCTTTGTTGCAGATGTCAAGTTCCCTTGAAGTGCTTATTCTTGCCTTCTTGGTCCTTGCCTCTGTACCCTGGGCAGTCTTCTTCCGCTTCAGGCTTTTTGAAGTAAATGCTTTCCCCTTTGAGTCTTTGATCACATTGGCCTTGGATTCATAGGAGTTCTTGTTGCTCCTTTTCTCAGACTTATAATTGTCCTTTTCAATCTGAAGTCTCATAATGAGAGCTTCCAACTTTAGCTCCTTGCGCTTGTGCTTCAGGTAGTTCTTAAAATCTCTCCACGTAGGTGAGAGCTTCTCCACGATTGTAGCAACTTGAAAAGTTTCAGGTAGAATTATATCTTCAGCCTCTATCTCGTGCAAGATAAGTTGGAATTCTTATACCTGGTTGATCACAGTCTTGCTGTCTACCATTTTGTACTTCAGTGATTATTCCATAACGAACTTCTTGGTACCGGCATCCTCAGTCTTGTACTTCTTATCAAAACTAGTCCATAACTTCTTTGCCGTTGTGATAGGACTGCAGACGTTATAAAGAGAGTCATCCAGTCCGTTTAAGATATAGTTTCGGCAAAGGAAGTCACCTTGCATCTATACATCAACTATAAGGACTGAGTCCCGATCAGTTCCAGGTTCCTGTGGATCCTCTTATAGGAATTTGGCCAAATGCAAAGTGTTCAAGTAGAAGAGCATCTTCTGTTGCCTTCTCTTGAATTTATGTCATTGAATTTTTCTGGTTTCTCCAGCTTCAGGTTAGGAAGTGGAGCAGGCGCCATCATCTGTTAAATTTGCAAGTTTGGTGTCTTACTGGTTCAGTTTTGATTTCTCTCAAACATTTTCTGTAATCAAACAAAACAAAAGTAAGCAACTTTAAGAACGATAATTGTCTTAAGATTGTTAGGTGCAGGAAATGATCTGACAACTAATTAATATCACCGATCTAATTGGCTAGGTTGGTGAATATCAGGTGGGAGGTTTTCCGTTCAGTAGAATGTTCCTTAGTTACAGAACCACCTTTCAATTACCTTCCTTAGTTAAACACCAATTAGACTAGTATTAGTCAGTCTTATAATATACAGTAATATTTATGAGCAAATATATTTCAGTGTAACTCTTGTATAAAGAATATTAGTTCACTTATACAATAATTGGAGTGAGGAACGCATGTAGCAACTGTCCACATGATAATTATGTCTCCCGTTTCGGTGCTAATGGGTTACTAAACACTGGCCTCCTAAGATACAACACTCCTTCATGGTATTTGGATAGCACTATCAAATCACCAAACGATCGAACCGTACTTAATCAGTACCTTCATAGAATTTCAATGCAGCAGAACGAATATAAATTTAAGGGAGAATATTTTTCTTAACTTTGGAGGATTATTCACTGTAGGTACGAAATAGAGTGAGAAGAATTAATGTCTTAGGAAGACAAAGATTCAGACAACAAATCTATTTAAGAGTCTGTTGAATTTTCTAAGCCTTCTTTCAGAAGGAATCTTTCAGTTCTGTAAGAGGAAGTGGAGAGATTGCTTTCTGTTTTCTCGGTGTGTTTTAATCCATGGAGAGGAGTTTATAGCGCTCCTTGGAACCCGTTTGGAGGACAGAACCATCCAGGGACCGCTGCGAACAGCTGTAGCTATATTCCTTCCTTCCAACTGTTGCAGTCACTGACCCGAGCCCCGGCCCTTGCCTGGCGCCGGGCAAGCAGGCTGCGGCCGTGTGCTCACATGTGTGGGCTTGGTCCCCCCCCCCCCCCCCCCCCCCCCAAATCGGGTGTGAAAACTCCAAGTACCTAAAGGGTACGCCCTTTGTTCCTATTTTTCTCTATTTATATACTTCAGTTGTCCCTCCCATATCCAATGTGGGACTAAACGCTTTTAGCTACCTTTAGTCCTCTTTAGCTTTTGATTTAGGCAAAATTTAGGCTTAAATATCTCATTCATTTTAAAACAGAATTAAACATGTAAATATACCACATTCATCCCTAATCGAATGAGGATACACTCCAACCATTATCCAGTTGATTCTATCAACGGATCATGCCTTAATTCAGCTCAAAGATTCATGTTTTAATTCTTTATTTTCTCAACAATATATTCATTTAATTCCAATATTTAAACATAATTTAAACTCTCACGTGTAGTATTAGAAGGCATTTCTTCAACACTACATCAATAACTATTTATGTGTGCCTGTTATTTTCTGTAAAAAAAAAAAAAAAAAATAGACCTAAATTCTTAAATTTATAAATTCCAGCCTTACCATCTTAGTGATCATTATTATACTTTTAAAATAAATAATTTTACAGACACGAAAATGAGAGAAAGGTATAATAGACACCTTCAAGAATAACACTGACATCGAGTATGTTAAAATTTATGATCGGTTGAAATTAAAGGCCCAAAATAATTGTTAAATGACAGATTTATATTTTATTATCTATGGATGCATTACATATGTATATTTGTCGAGTTCGTTAATAAGGAACTCTTAGCTTGTCACATTATTATTGATTCATGACTCATGAGACTCAAAAAATTTATCACAACTTCGAGATATTGTGCTTTTTAACCAATTCTTGCCATATAAATTCATACTATAGATTATAAAAATCAACACACACACAACTGAAATTATATTATTCTCATACCCACGGTGTGTCCCATATCATATTTTATCTTTTTTTAACTGATGCATCCTCTACTGTATATGCATAACACACAAATAAATACATACAACTTTTTTGTATCCATGTCCTCACCCATGTCCTAGTTTTTGTCTTCTTGAAAATTATCAGTATCACCATTTTCAATAGTCTCGTCCATGTTTCATTGGTTTATATATTAAGTTAGCTTGATATAGATTATTCGCTCACAACCTAACAACTTAATTTTTTGGAAAATGGTTATGTGAGAAGAATACTATTTAAGGAGGTTTCTTCAACTTTATTTGCAGTAATAGTCTGAATGCCCCGTTGAGTTTTAGAGTTTCCCCTAAGATAACTGGCATTAGATGGAGAGCCTACTTTCCTGGACAATGAAGAATTGTGTCGGAGGATACTTGTGATGTGAAATGTGTATGCGTATATGAAAATTAACAATAAAACACTCAATCATTCTTCACCAATATGAAACAATCATTGGTAGGAAATGATTATAACTAATAATACAGATATAAGTTAAACAAAAAAACATGTACAGATTATTTTGATTTCAATTGTAGATTTAAAGATAATAAATATGTAAGCAAAAGATTTTACAATCAGTATTAAAACTAGTGAAGTTAAAGGTAAGTTCATGTTTGTGAACAACAGTTAAATCGATAAAAATTTAGAGATAAAAATATCAGACTCAAAATAATCGATTTGAATAAAATACGTACCTACTGAGAATCAGGTGTGGCTACCTACTGAGAATCAGGTGTGACTCAATATCCTTCTGATGGTTTTAGATGTGCAGAGATCGCTTTCACGAATCCAACGCTTTGAACCGTGCATGATTTGAACTCCAAATGGATGAGATATCACCTGAAAATTATTTTTTTCTTACCTAATGAGTATGTTTTATTTAAAAGATTTACTATTCATTGCGGTTCTTGTTATTGTAGCATCTCGGTTTACTATAACAGCGGTATTGCAGCAATTTTTTCTATGATTTTGAATTGAGAATTGGAGAAATATAACTAAGGTTTAGAATAATATTTAAAGATCGAATATAAGACTAGGGTTTAGAAGGTAAGAGAGGAGATAGGAAAGAGGATATGGTAGCTAAAATTTCACACCACTAATTTAAGATTTTTCTAAGAGCTTCACACACAAAAAAATATATTTGTGAGAGAAGTCATCACTCACAAATTTTATGAAAAGTTTTATAAACTTCTTTATTGTCTTCCATATTATTTGATATAAGAGGCATTTTATAACTTGTACAAAATTGAATACAACTCAAACAAAACTTCTAATCAAAATTGAATTATAATTTCAGATTTTAAAAACAAAACTCCTAATAAAAATACAACTCTAAAATAAAGAAACTAAAATAAATAGATTTCTACTACTAGAAAATTGGAACGAGGCGTCTTCTTCATTGGTGCTACACGTACCATACACGTGACTTGATATCCTTATCACCTTGTGTTTTATTCTGATTTTAGACATTCATTTGAATTTTGAGAAGAAGAAAAGGCTGCAAAATAAGCATCCTATGTTATGTGAATGTTCATTATTTTTTATGATATACCTTAAATCATCAAACTTAATTCACATTTCCCTATGTATGTGTATCTCTGCATATCCCTTAGCTCTATGATACTGTTACAGGAAAATATACATAAATCTATATCTTAAATTGCCAAAAGTCACTTGAATATATGACTTTTTCACTGCTATAAAGAAAGCTTATGACAGGTGCTTCAAAGGAGAGATAATGCAATATTTTTCTTATAATTAATATGTTTTTATATAGTCTGAATATTTCATATTTTCAAATGCCAAATGTCATTACCTCTGTAACGGCGGTTGGTATCATTGTTCAACCAAAAAAAAAGGACTATAGCACTTTTATTTTATATTAAACTTTTAATGTATATCTCTCCTCGTTTCTTTTTTCTTTTTTTATTTAAGGAAATCCTCTCTTTCTCTTTCCAACCCAAATCCAAACTAAGAGAGAGGATTTGGGTTTTTTTTAGCAGAAAAATAGTCATAGGATTACTGTAATTGTGGCAAGTTTTCTTGCAAACATAGAAAATAAAATAAAATATGAAGTACACAGTGTATTCTGTACAGAACACTCCTTCACAGAAAGAATGTATTCTGTCAGTAGAAATGTAGATATAAACGCTGACCTAAGGAACTAGTGTCCTCGTACAAATACATGAAATCTCTCTTCCCATCTACAGTTGAAATCAAATTATTCCAACCATTTTAGAAGAAGCGGAGACTAGAGAGATTACTATACCATCACAGCTAACTATAAGGATGTGAAAAGTTATGTTGAAACAAGTGAATTATGATTACCCAAAAGCTTAAGCTATTATTTCTTGATCTCAATTATTTATTCAAAATTCATCATTTTTTTATTTATTTTTTATGTGAAAATATATTCACACATGAATATCTAACAAAATGTATGTCCTTGTACTAGTGAGAAAGAAGCTATGTGGAGAAATGAGATAAAACTTTTTTCTTACAAGTCAATCTATCACTCTGGATCTTTCCCATAACATTATAATAGTCAGGGGAGGACCCATGTACACACCACACTCACACGAAATTTTATAAAATATATAGAATAGTATATATAATTTGTCATTTTTTTATATGACCTCTTCTTTTTAGATTATTTTATTAGAATAAAGTAGGGGTGAGCAACGATAGGTTCGGTTCAGTTTTTGCTTTTTTTGTAACACCGACCGAACCGATTAGACTTAAAAATCGAACCGACTCAACTCGGCTCATTTTTTCGATGTTTTCGGTTGAAGTTGAGCTCACACTACAAGTAGATGAGAGAAATCGTATTGCAGGCATCTAGCAAGCAAACTTGCACATCATAGAACAATGCATAGCCCCATATTTATAATATTCTTTAATCACGGTTAATAAGGTGTTATTAGTTTGCCTTGAATATGGTCAAGCATTGCTAACTCATTTTCTGAACTATAAAATACAATAACAAAAATACAGTGCGGTGAAATGCTTGTATACGAGCTTGGTGTCCTGCAAGAATATAAAGAACGGACCATGTTATAACGAACAGAATGTAATCTCAAAAAAATGGATATTACAGCGTGTGAATCTATTTAAGCTGCAGCATTTGATAAATAGTTAACACAATGCTCAGGTTGTGAAGCAACGTAACCTGAATAACTATATTTTCTAATGTGACTCAGGAACTGAATATCTAATGTCTCCTTACTATACTGATGGTTGTCGTCAAGTGGTCATAACTTGATAGAAAAGATAATAAAAATGCTTTGTCTTCTTCTTCTAACTCAACCTCTAAAGCCAACAAGTTGCTTTAAATTCTATAGGCTGTATAACTGCTTCTTCATGAGGAGCTTGTTCGACAAACTCTTCGTCAGTAAAGGTTCTCTAGCCTACTCCAAACACCAGCAGTTCACTCCTCGTTCATCACGTATAGAGGATTTCATCTGAAAGGCACAGTATGATCGCCGTCTTTGCGCGAAAATTGAAGTTACCAAAGCAAGGCCTAATGTGTGCCGCCCCTCCTTCACGAGGGATGATGTTACTCGCATCTTCCACAAGAGAAGTTGGAGTTTCTGTCAAATTTCTCCACGTCGAATTTCACAAGGGACGATGTTACTCGCATCTTCCACAAGAGAAAGTTGGAGTTTTCATTGAATTTCTCCACCTCGAACTTAGTTATCGTGGTCGTCTAAATTAGACATCGCTATGATACCAATTGTTGTAAGGACACAGGAGATTATCCCAAAAGACTAGACTGTTAGGTGGAGTAGCCTAAATTCTTATAAACTCAAGACCATCCATGTCTCGTCAATGTGGGACTATTTATTCGACCCAAATTTCCAACAATCACGAGTTTAAAACATGTATCAAACAATTAGTAGAAAGGAATGACAAGGTGATGTGATCTCAGAAAATCTCACCAGATATACTTTCTTTAGTCTTCTGTCTCACTAAACTAGTACAACTGCAATAAAGACTTTATTTTTAATCGGAAATCCTTTCTTTTACTCTATTGTATATCATACACTAGAATCACAAGGTAAAATCCCTCGTCACATCTTCAATATTTTCATCCGGAGATTTTCTAATTCGGCTTGGTTAGCGAGACGGTTTAGGTTTAAAATCAGGGTATAACCTTTATTACCCCATGTAAAAGAGCACAGAGATGTAATCCAATCCGTTTTTTGCTGTCGGATCCTGTAACAACGATGCCGGATCCAGACCATTCTTGTCGGATCTTGTCATTCCGATACTGGACCGGTCTGAACCAGCAGCAAGGTGCAGATGGGAACCTCCAAACATTCTCACTGGATCCAGCACATTTTGCAGCAGATGGATACGATCACACAATTAATTTTGAGAGCAGCGAGCAAATTGTTACTAAAAAAAATATCAAGTTGTATCTTTTGTAATGTACTAGCAGCCAACAATTATTCTCTTAATCTTTCCAGCTCCTCGTCTGTAGCCACCCAAAGAACAACTCATGAGGGGAATATATCTGACCATTTACATGTTTTTCTCTTGTATTGTCCTGTCTTACTTTTTAGAACAAACAATAAAAAATAAATAAAAGAATAAAAATAATTGTGTCTTACTAGTTTTTGGCATGTGCAATGCACGTAGTACATGTATGATGTAACTTTTATTTCTTCAATTTATTTTCTTTTTCGGAAAATGTATTTCTACAATTGTTCCAACTGCGATAAACTAGACATTACTTTTCAAAATATTACGTTTTGGTTTTACAATGATTTATTTTCCAAAATACAAAATTAGATGGAGTTTTTTTTTTTGGGTTAAAATCACATTAAACCTAGCTAACTAGATTTCTGAGCCTGATGGATACACGCGTAAGAAGTTTTTATATTTTCGGAGAAAAAATCTTGACTTTGATTGGTGATTCTCAACCATCAAGTTCAAATAGATAGTCTCAAATTAGTGCACTGACCCCTTCTGTGCAAGATAACTCACTGGAATGCATACGAATCTAGAACAATTAGTGGTGATACCACATACGAGTATAAACTATAAGCATTCACGTAGACTACATATTCTTATATGCTCGACCACCCAATGAGTGTGGTCGAGGATTCGAACAATAAAGTCATACAGAAACAGGCCATCAATCTTGAATGGCAAATTATTCTTCCTCCAAAAGACTGTTGGTTAATAGGTGTTGTGCTCGGAGACAACAACCCTTAGAAGATCCAACCTGATCTCAATCACCAAGAACAATGAAAAACAAACTAGAAGAACAGCCAATCGTAAAAACCAGATCTAACGAGGTTCGGCCAACTTGCCTACGTCCTCGGGGCAATTCACGGGGAGAGTTTTCTTTATGGAAGATGGATTACAATAGCTCTGGATCTCTATCAACACAAGAGAGTCCGCAGCTATACTTTGTCTAGGCACTAAACCCTAGAAAATTACAATCAGGACTTAAATACATAACTTCCCGAAACAACAGATTTCGCCCAAAACCCGACTATCGGTCGACCGGCCGGTCGACCGACTCCCTCTTACGGTCGACCGAGCCGGTCGACCGAAACAAACAGAGAGTTGGGTTGCTTACAGAGACCCTCTCCGGTCGACCGGTCCGGTCGACCGAAATCCAACCGAGAGCTCTGTAACCTGCACCGGTCGACCGGTCCGGTCGACCGAAGCAATCCTGTGCATTTGGTGCACGTCGGTCGACCGGTCCGGTCAACCGACCACTGTCTTTTCTGCTGCTGCTTCTTTTTCCTGCCTGCTGTTCCGTCGCCTTTCGTCGTAGACTCCTTGCAGTCTTCAACAGCACCTGGCATGACTTCACTTCCTCTACTGTACTCTCTCCTCCAACAATTCTCCACCTCGGTGAAGATTGTTAAATCTGAGCCGAACACCGACTCGAAAGCGGCTGCACCAATCTGGTTGCCTACGTACCCCTTGCCCAAGGGATCAAGCCAAATCCGTAGTTCATCCGTAGTTCAATCCTGTGCACCAAATGCAGGATTGCTTCGGTCGACCGAACCGGTCGACCGGTGCAGGTTACAGAGCTCTCGGTTGGATTTCGGTCGACCGGACCGGTCGACCGGAGAGGGTCTCTGTAAGCAACCCAACTCTCTGTTTGTTTCGGTCGACCGGCTCGGTCGACCGTAAGAGGGAGTCGGTCGACCGGCCGGTCGACCGACAGTCGGGTTTTGGGCGAAATCTGTTGTTTCGGGAAGTTATGTATTTAAGCCCTGGTTGTAATTTTCTAGGGTTTAGTGCCTAGACAAAGTATAGCTGCGGACTCTCTTGTGTTGATAGAGATCCAGAGCTATTGTAATCCATCTTCCATAAAGAAAACTCTCCCCGTGAATTGCCCCGAGGACGTAGGCAAGTTGGCCGAACCTCGTTAGATTTGGTTTTTGCGATTGGCTGTTCTTCTAGTTTGTTTTTCATTGTTCTTGGTGATTGAGATCAGGTTGGATCTTCTAAGGGTTGTTGTCTCCGAGCACAACAAGTGGTATCAGAGCGTTCAGGTTACGCTTGGGATATTCTGAAGATTCGAAGGGCTCCAGATCTGATCAGGTGGAGATCGTGTGTCGATCTCAGGTCAGAGGCATTGGTGTTCAAGGAGATCGTGTGTCGATCTCAGGTGGACGCAGGGAGGGCTCGTTGAATCAGGGGTGGAATAGATCTGGTGAGAAACTCAAGCTAGGGTTTCAAGGTAGAGGTAAAAATCACTTTTTTATCTCAGAAATAGATCTATTTTGCAAGTATTTGATCTTCCGCATAGTTAGAGGGTCAAGGAAAGGATCTCAATGGCAGAGGAATCTAAGTCTGTTAAAACAATGAACAACTCCAGGATTGAAGTTGTTAAGTTCAATGGAACTAACAATTTCGGGATGTGGAGGTGTGAGGTTATGGATGCATTGAATGCACAAAACCTCGAGGACACGCTCCTTTTGGAGAAGAAGAAGGATACTACCACTGATGATGAGTGGGCAAAAATGAACAGGTCGGCATGTGGCCTGATTCGCTCATGTTTGTCACAAGATATCAAATATTCTGTTCAACATGAGAAGTCAGCAAAGGATATGTGGAATACCCTCGAGAAGAAGTACCTGACAAAGAGCGTGGAGTCAAGGCTGCAGCTTAAGAGCAAGCTGTATTTGTTCAGGATGCAGAGGGGAAGCACAGTAAATGAGCACCTCAACAGGTTTACAAAGCTTCTTACGGATTTGCTAAATGTGGATGCCATTATAAGTGAGGAAGACAAGTCAGTCATTCTCCTGAACTCTCTTCCACCGGAGGAGTATGAAATATTTACAATGACATTCATAAATGGAAGGCAAACCTTAGACTATGATGAGATATCGTCAGCACTGATGAGTTATGAGAAAAGGAAGAATGAGAAACATTCTGGGAGATCTAGTTCATCAGCAGAGGCTTTGGAGGTAAGAGGCAGGAGCTCATCAAGGAAAGGCAAGGAGGTGAGAGGAAGATCGAAGTCAAGACCGGGCTTAAGGGATCTTAAGAAAGACCAGTGCATGTATTGCAAAGAGTTTGGGCACTGGAAAGTTGACTGTCCAAAGTACAAGGGGAAGAAGAAGGAATCAAAATCTGAGGCAAATCTGGCAAGAGTGACAAAGGCTGCTAGCAGTAAATCACAGGCAGAGGATTCAGATTCAGATTCTTCGGTATTCTCGTTTTCAGTTACTACTCCTGTTGTAGGTTACTCGGGGCAAAACGAGTGGATCCTGGACACAGGTGCTACATATCATGTATGCCCTAATCGAGATTGGTTTACTAGTCTTGAGAAGCTGGAGGGATGTTCGGTCGTCATGGGCGATGATCATCCATGCATCATGGAGGGTGTAGGCACAATTCCTATCAGGATGTTCGACGGGATGGTAAGGGAGCTGAAGGAAGTGAGATATGTCCCTCAGCTGAAGAGGAACTTGATCTCAGTGGGTGTTTTGGAATCATTAGGGCTCGGAGTGTCTATTAAAGAAGGTGTTCTTAAAATGACGAAGGGCTCAATGGTGGTGTTGAAGGCCAACCGCAGGAACAATTTGTATTACTTGAAGGGTAGTACAGTGACAGGCCAGGTGGCAACTTCGACCAGTCAGAAGGAAGATCTAACCCGGCTATGGCACATGAGGCTGGGACATGCAGGGGAGAAATCTATGCAAGCTCTTGTGAGGAAAGGGCTGCTGAAGGGTGCAGAGACCTGCAAACTGGATCTGTGTGAACATTGCATCATAGGCAAGAAGACAAAGGTGAAGTTTGGTACAGCTTCACACTGCACCGAAGGCATTCTTGATTATGTTCACACGGACGTATGGGGACCCACAAAGACTGCATCAATAAGGGGAACCCATTACTTTGTGTCGTTTATCGATGATTATTCTAGGCGGTGCTGGGTGTACACCATGCGACACAAGAATGAAGTCCTAGAATTGTTTGTGAAGTGGAAGGTTAATCAGGAAAGGAGTACAGGAAGAAAAGTCAAGGTCCTTCGTTCTGACAACGGAGGAGAGTACAAGTCAGACCCTTTCCAGAAGCTATGTCTTGATGAGGGCATAGAGAGGCACTTCACAGTAAGGGAAACTCCGCAACAGAATGGGGTGGCTGAAAGAATGAACCGAACTTTGCTAGAGAAGGTTCGGTGCATATTGTCAAATGCAGGATTACCAAAGAAGTTCTGGGCTGAAGCTTTGGGGTATGCATGCCATCTCGTCAATAGGTTGCCGTCGTCTGCAATAGGGGAAAGACCCCCCTTGAAGCTTGGTCGGGTAAAGCTGCAGGAGATTATGATGTGCTCAGGATATTTGGATGTCCAGCCTACTATCACGTAAAAGAAGACAAATTGGATCCAAGAGCGAAGAAAGGTGTGTTTGTTGGCTTCAAGAAAGGAACCAAGGGGTTCAAGATCTGGGACCAACAAGACAACAAATTCATAATCAGCAGAGATGTCACTTTTGATGAGGCCTCGATGATGAAGCCTACAGTCTCTCAGCAGGTGGAGACTAAGAAGACCAAGGAGCTATTGCAGCAGGTGGAGAGTGATGCAGATCCACCATCTCTAGAAGACTCAGTATCTGTGAGGATCATTCCTGAGGTGACACAGGGAGGTGATCAAGTTGTAGAAGAAGATGCTGAGGTTGTTGAAGAGGATCAGGAACAGGTTATGGATACAGTTCCAGATTCCACTGCAGTTGGAAGACCAAGGAGGAATACTAGGAGACCTGGCTGGCTCACTACAGACATGGTGATTGCACATGCACTTCCAGTTGTTGAAGAAGCCATTCCATCTACTTTCAGGGAAGCTGAAATCAGTTCAGAAGCGGAGTTATGGAAAGGGGCCATGAATGAAGAGATGCAGTCTCTTTATAAGAACAACACATGGGAACTGACCAAGTTGCCCAAGGGGAAGAAAGCCATAGGGTGTAAGTGGGTATTTGCTAAGAAGCAGGGATCACTCCAAGAAGACAAAGTGCGCTACAAGGCAAGGCTGGTGGCTAAAGGCTACGCACAGAGAGAAGGGATCGACTACAACGAGGTGTTCTCCCCAGTTGTAAAACACTCGTCTATTCGGATCCTATTGGCCTTGGTGGCACAGAACGAGTTGGACCTTGACCAACTTGATGTGAAGACCGCCTTTCTCCACGGCGATCTTGAGGAGGAGATCTACATGACCCAGCCCACAGGTTACAAAACTGCAGGGAAAGAGGAGTTGGTATGCAAGCTGAAGAAATCACTGTACGGTTTGAAGCAGTCTCCAAGACAATGGTACAAGCGATTTGACAGCTTCATCAGGAAGAAGAAGTACACAAGAAGCCATTATGATCCATGTGTGTACTACAACAAGTTATCATCTGGTGAGTATGTCTATCTATTACTTTACGTAGATGATATGCTAATTGCTTCTAGGTCAAGATCTGCAATTGATTCTCTGAAGAAGACTTTATCGTCTGAGTTCGAGATGAAGGACCTGGGGGAAGCAAGGAAAGTATTGGGTATGGAGATCACAAGGGACAGGGAAGCTGGCAGGATTAGCTTGACTCAGAAGGGCTATCTGGAGAAGGTACTGCAGAGATTTAATATCGGGAAAGATACAAAGACTGTAAGTACACCAATGGCGCCGCACTTCAAGTTGTCAGCGAAGATGTCTCCAAGGAGTGTTCAGGAGCGTGAGCATATGACTCATGTACCATATGCCAATGCAGTGGGAAGCTTGATGTATGCAATGGTGTGTACAAGGCCGGATCTATCACAGGCAGTTTCCATGGTTAGCAGATATATGCATGATCCAGGTCAGGGTCATTGGGAAGCAGTGAAGTGGATCCTGAGGTACATCAAGGGTACTGTTGATGTAGGCCTCGTGTTTGAGAAGGACAACACTGGGAAGCAAGAATGCATAGGGTACGTGGATTCGGACTATGCAGGTGATCTTGACAAACGCCGGTCGACGACGGGGTATGTATTCACATTCTCGCAGGCACCGGTGAGTTGGCGCTCCACACTTCAGTCCACAGTCGCATTGTCGACTACAGAGGCAGAGTATATGGCCTTGACCGAGGCCATGAAGGAGGCGATTTGGCTTCAGGGATTGCTAGATGACTTGGGAGTGGAACAGGAGATCTTGAAGATACACTGTGACAGTATGAGTGCCATTTATTTGGCAAGGAACCAAGTCTACCACGCAAGGACGAAGCATATCGATGTCAGGTATCACTTTGTTCGGGAGATTCTGGAGGAAGATGACATCAATTTATTGAAGATTCATACTTCGGAGAATCCGGCCGATATGCTTACAAAGGTGGTGTCGGGAGTAAAGTTTGCACACTGCAAAGACTTGCTCCAGATTCTTCAGGTGAATTGAGCTTGCTGAAGCTCATGTGGATGAACTACGGATGGCTTGATCCCTTGGGCAAGGGGTACGTAGGCAACCAGATTGGTGCAGCCGCTTTCGAGTCGGTGTTCGGCTCAGATTTAACAATCTTCACCGAGGTGGAGAATTGTTGGAGGAGAGAGTACAGTAGAGGAAGTGAAGTCATGCCAGGTGCTGTTGAAGACTGCCAAGGAGTCTACGACGAAAGGCGACGGAACAGCAGGCAGGAAAAAGAAGCAGCAGCAGAAAAGACAGTGGTCGGTCGACCGGACCGGTCGACCGACGTGCACCAAATGCACAGGATTGCTTCGGTCGACCGGACCGGTCGACCGGTGCAGGTTACAGAGCTCTCGGTTGGATTTCGGTCGACCGGACCGGTCGACCGGAGAGGGTCTCTGTAAGCAACCCAACTCTCTGTTTGTTTCGGTCGACCGGCTCGGTCGACCGTAAGAGGGAGTCGGTCGACCGGCCGGTCGACCGACAGTCGGGTTTTGGGCGAAATCTGTTGTTTCGGGAAGTTATATATTTAAGCCCTGGTTGTAATTTTCTAGGGTTTAGTGCCTAGACAAAGTATAGCTGCGGACTCTCTTGTGTTGATAGAGATCCAGAGCTATTGTAATCCATCTTCCATAAAGAAAACTCTCCCCGTGAATTGCCCCGAGGACGTAGGCAAGTTGGCCGAACCTCGTTAGATCTGGTTTTTGCGATTGGCTGTTCTTCTAGTTTGTTTTTCATTGTTCTTGGTGATTGAGATCAGGTTGGATCTTCTAAGGGTTATTGTCTCCGAGCACAACAATAGGCTCAATGCTCATAAATAAGGAGTGTCGGAAGGAGATCACTGGAGCGATCCGACCTCTTGCTGATCAAGTTTCTGCCTTGCAAATCACACCATCGAGACCTTACAAAGTTGAGAATGCACCAATCACCACCCACCTCATCTCTTTCTTTTTTATATTAAACATTTTATGTATTTCTCTCCTTATTTTTTCCCCCTATTTAAGAAAATCCTCCTTTCTCTTTCAACCCAAATCCAAACTAAGAGAGAGGATTTGGGTATTTTGTTTTAGCTGGCAAACAGTCACAGGATTACTGTTATTGTGGGGGTTTTCTTGCAAACATAGGGGGGAAAACATGAAAGACAATGTGTATTTTGTACAGAACACTTCCTTTACAAAAAGAATGTATTCAGCCGGTAGAAATGTAGATATAAACCCTGACTTGAAGAACTAGTGTCCTTGTACAAATACATGAAATCTCTCTTCCCATCTCAGTACACTTGAAAATGACTGTCGATAGCTCGGTTTGACTGTTCACAATTAAAGCTTAAAATTAACTAACTGTCTTAATTTTCCTTTTATATCAGTGAGAAAGAAGTTACGTGGAGAAATAGAGATTAAAACTTTTCCTTGCAAGTGCAATCTATCCCTCTGGATCTTTCCCATAATACCATAACATCACAGCTTGAAATTGATATGTCATCCTGATGACTTCATCTTGAGAATGATGGCTCCACCACAGACAGGTTTTGAGCAAACAAGATTCACACTCAACTATTTTCCCCTTCTTTTTTTTCCTTTTTTTCTCTTTAAATAAATATAACTTCTTTCTCCATCAAAAAAATATATTTATTTCTTTTCTTGTGTGCTAATGACACAATGCACTGGACCACAAGAGTGTAATCAACATCTAGGAGAGATTGATATCTCTGTGTATCCGTTCCTGTCAAAATCCCTCTTAAATGAAATTGGAGTTTTTTGTTTTTTTCACTGAGAAGATATTTTTCTCTTAAAAAACCAAAATCTTAAAAAAAAATTGAATAGATCAGATGAATTAGTGTTACTTGAACTAATAGTTCAGAAACCATGTTACACGATAATGTCGTTAAAGAAATGTAAGGAAGAAAAGAAAAAGAAAGTGAGCTCCTAATTTGTTGTTTTCTAATGTGTATTCTGAACTAAATTAATTTTTTTGAGTGAAACAACTAAATTAATTTTAATCTAAACTTTTAATACCTTAGTTTTAACCTAAACTTTTAAATTTCTAACCCCCGCTAACTCTTCTAAACATGTAAATTTTGTCATACGTCTCATCAAAGATTAAATTGGGAAAAAGCACATTTTTGTATTTTACGGCCTCCTTTCTGAAGGCAAAGACTAATTCTTATAGCATAAGTTAGTGTAAGGGAGAGTTGTGCAACTCTTCTTTAGTTGGGGATTAACCCCAACACTCCAACTCTTCTAGCCAAACATGGACTAAATTTTAACTATCGCGACAATGCTTCAAGCTAATTTTCGACTTAAGTCGATTTTGTTGTTAAGATGGACACCATAATGAATAAACTTAAGATTTTATGTACTAAACAGAAGAAAAATGGAAATTGTGACAACTATCTAGCAAATTCAACAACACAATAATAAATACGAGGCAAGAATTAATATTAAGCTCTAACTCCTTAACCTTTCATTAACAACAACATCTAACATTTAACAATGGTCACTAACTTATTTGACTTAAGGGTAATCTTTTATTTTTTTGATTTTCTGAACAAAGGCCATATGTCGATCTTAAACTTATTACCTCTCATTTCTCAACCATCCCTTTTACCATTGAGCCAAACCTCGTGACAAGAGCAATCATTAACTATTTAGAATGATCGTGATAAAACCATTAACAATAAATCAAGTGATATATTATTAGCGTATCATTTCATTTGACTTTTTAGGCATTAATTAGTAATGAAATTTTAGCTCTGATATAATTATAAAAAATTACAACGAACAATGATAAGTATAAGAAATTTAGTGTTTTTTTTAAAAATTTTCTTCAAAAAATAATATACATGTATATATTTTCTTTTCTTTGAGGGGAATATATCAAACACTTTTTGTTTAAGCATTTCTTTTAGAAAATGGGTCGGAGAAAGCCCAAATCATGATTAATTATCATGAATAAATCAACACTTGAAATAACAAGAAATTATTTTTCAGTAGTCATAATCCAAAAGGAAGAGATCTTTTTCCAGAGCCTTATTCTTAGGTGACTTTCCACCTGTCTTGATGGAAATCTTAACCTGAGGTGGCAATAAAACTAGAAAGAAGAAAGCACAATATTTAATGACTCAAGGAAAGGAAGAAAAGTCTTAAAACTTTTTTGCATGTTTTTCTCACTTTCTACATCATTTTCAAAGTCCTAAATTTTTCTTATGATCACCTTCCAACATCAAATGGGAAAATATGGTAAATATTTCTCAAAGACGAAAAGTAAAAAGAATTAAAAAAAAGTCATAGAAATGGCCCAAGGCAATTTAAAAGATAATGTTCTACCTTTTGAAAAATAATAAAAATAAATTGGTGAAAATAAATTGTTGAGACTTGCTGAGATTACGTGACTCTAAACCCACTGGATTAGCACCGAACTAATTAACTTAATTTTGTACCTCTAGTATGTTAAAATTTATTATCAGCTGAAATTTAAGGCTAAAATTAAAGGCACAAAATAATTGTTAAATGACAAATTTATATTTTATTATCTATAGATGCATTGCATATATATATTTGTCTAGTTTGTTAATAAGGCACCCTTAGCTTGTCAGACTCCGAAAATGTATCACAACTTTCGAGGTATGGTGCTTTTTAACCAATTCTTGCCTTATAAATTTATAACATAGATTATAAAAAATCAACACACACGCACAACTGTAATTATATTATTCTCATACCCACAATGTGTCCCACATCATATTTTATCTTCTTTTTAATTAATGCCTCCTCAGGTGTGCATGCACCATACACAAATAAATGCATGAAACTTTTTTATATCCATGTCTGTACGGAGTGAGGGTAAAATCTTATTGGTAGAGTTTTTTAAACTCTGTTAGAGTTTAACCAAAAATCAATGCAATTAATGGCGTCAAAATACGAGAGCGTATCAGTTGTATCAATAGTGAAATTGCACAGGAGGAACCAGTCTAGTCGAATAGGCCAATGGCCTAGTCGATTAATGATACAAATAGAGAGTTGGCAAATCTATTTCACTACAGACTAGTCGATTAGGCCAAATACCTAGTCGATTAAAAGAAGCAATTAGTCAACTAGGGAATTAGCCTTGTCGACTAATACAGCTGTAGTGGCCCTGTTTTCAAATTTGATTCAAAATTCATTCTGATCTGAATTAGGTGTCTTTGGTTTTTTTTTCCTTCGTGATTTATTTGGCTATATAAAGAGAGATATTATCCCCAATATTTGTAACCTTTAACCTGTAATTGATTGATTCAATAAGAATTCTCTCCCCTTATTCCAAGGACGTAGGCAAATTGTCGAACCTTGTTAAATCTTGTGTTCTCTCTTTCTTTCTTTTTTTACTTGTTCATGTCGTTGGTGGCTATTCTCTGGTGTACCATCTTCTCTGTTGATTGAATTCTCAACAAGTGGTATCAGAACTTTTTAGGTTCGACGGGGAGTTTTTCGCTCGAGTGGAGCAAATCAACATGGAGACTGTCTACAGTTTCGTTCAGAGGTAAAGATCTGATCTTTCCTATTTTGATTTGTTTTCACTAATTGTTTTCCGCATTGTATTAATGAATCTATTAAAAAGATAGCCAGAGAAGTCAATCCACGGTGAAATTCTTGAACCCACGTCCGATGAAGATCGATGTGGTAAAGTTTGATGGCACGAACAATTTTGGAATGTGAAAGTGTGAGGTGATGAATGCATTGACGACATCAAACCTTGAAGATACTCTATAATTGAAAGAAAAGTCGGAGGAGACTTCTGAAAAGGATTGGACAAGATGAATAGGACGACGTGTGCTCTTATAAGGTCTTGTTTAACACAAGACATCAAATATCATGTGCAATATGTGACATTCAATGAAGATGTGGGAGATTCTCAGGAAAAAAATATCTGACGAAGAGTATTGAGTCTCGACTGCTACTAAAGAGGAGACTTTATCGCTTTCAGTTGAAGAAGAGACCCTCTATTGCAAAGAATATGACGACTATAGAAACCTTCTTACAGATTTGATTAATGTGGATAGGGTTATCGAAGAAGAGGATAAGGCGTTAATTCTTTTGAATTTTCTTCATGATGAAGAGTATGAGACCTTCATCCTCACCTTGATTAATGGGAACCAATCACTTAATTATAACGATATGTCGGATGCTCTTGTAAATTATGAAGTGAGGAGGAAGGATAAGTAATCTTCTTCCAATGGCACATCAGCAGAGGCGTTGATGGTAAGAGGCAGAGGTTCCAATCGGAAGGGCAAAGATGGGCGTGAGAAATCCAATTCCAGATCAGGTTTTAGAGATCTGAAAAAGAACCAGTGTGCCTTCTACAAAGAGATATGATACTGAAAGGTTGATCAAGGATAAGAATAAGGTTAAATCAATAAAAGTAGTTTGATGTAGTAGTATCAATGTACCTTCCCTTTAAATCAATAAAAGTTCAGTTTCTGCTTATCTGATTTGCTTCTCCTCCTTTTCCATTTGAGAACATTTGAAGTGGACCGGCGGAGCTAAACTTCATGCAAAGTTAAAGACAGGATCTCATCTGAACCAGGAACGAGCGTCCAACGAAGCTAGCATGAAGTCTCCACAAAGTTCGAGCTGTACTTTTAGCGGAGCTATCGATATACGTCGCGCTAAGTCAGCACTTGACTCGTGGCGGAGTTAGCCCTTAGTAGGGCTGAATCAGCGCTTCTCGGGAAGGCGCTTTAGGCGTCGTTTCAAATTAATTTGAAACGATAGCCTGTGCTTTTATCGAGGCGTCGTTTTAGGCGATCATCAGCCTATAAAAGCCTGATCGGGCTGAAAGAGAAGGTCATCACTTCTCTTTGAATTTTTCAGAGCACTTGACTCTTTTCTTCCTCTTCTTCCTTCTTTATATGAGAATCTAAGATCCTTTTCTGTTCTTCAATGGCTCCTAAGAGACAGCAGGAAAAGAGGTCGCAACCTCTACAACGGAGTGTCCTTCTCCTCCTCCGGTCATCGAACGACCGATCGCCGGTAGGGATCTTTCCCTTTTGATCAGAGATTTTCATCTCTCTCTTAAAGCCAATTTCTGGCTGTCTTTCGATGAGTCCAGAATGATCAATTATGATCTGTTAATCTTAGGGAATTTGATTCCCTAAATTTTCCTAGATTTCTTGATTGGGAATCCAAAAACTGAAGAGTCCTTCTTTAAGCTTTCAGGCGAAGCTATCCCTTAGGCAGTTCATATCCTGTTGAATGACAGGACACGAAGCTGTCCTTCGAAGTGTAACTGAAAAGGATCTTAATGCCCTTAAAATAGTCTTTAGGCAATAACACCTTTCTGACGAAGTTAGCCCCTGGGGCTTTGCCGCATTCTGTTAAGCTTCCAGAGCGAAGCTAACACTTAGATATTTTCCTACATCCTGCCTTCATGTGGAGTACGGAGTTACGCTGCAGCTGCGAAGCTAAGCTTCGGGGCGAAGCTATTATTAGGCCAGCTTCGCTCGGAGAGCGAGGCTATGCCTTAATAAAAGTTGCATTCTCATTTAAGCCTTTGTTTGGCTGATGAGCTAATCATAGATTTTCTTTGCTCTTGCAGTGCACTATACTCCTGGTCCTCTGAACAGTCTCTTTGGCACAGCCAGGGGGCTAGATGGTCACGTCAGCCTGCAGTTTCAAGGGCAGGCTTCACTATTTAGCGAACGAAACTCTCCTGCTCGGGATGCACTTATTTATGGTGGGGATCAGCGCACCATGAGGAGCATCTTAACTACTGTTCCCCTTGAAGATTCTGACCGAAGAATCTATCGAAAGCCCGGCTTCATGTTTGGAGATGCAGCGCCAGACAATGATCACCAGCTGCTAGCCGGAGAGGGGCAGTGGATTTTCATATTGGATGGCGAGAAGTACTATCTCCCATCTAGCAAGCGGCATTTTCCCTTGTCCTTCTTTCAATGCGTGACAAGGGCTCGAAAGATGCAGTGACAAGTGACTCGGACTACTGACTCCGTTCACGTAGGGAAGTTGATAATTCCGTCCCCTGGTTACACAAGGACGGGTCTCCTCGCTGCGTATTGGGCCACCACCCTGGGAATGTACTTCCAGACATCCCAGTAGGAGAAAACCCCGCGGTGGCTCAGACCTTTGGAAATCAGTTCTTTAAAGTTTGTGGCAATTATCCAGCCACTGATTTTAGGATTCCAGGGTGGATTTACCCTCTCAAGGCATGGTGGAGGGACTTGACTTTATATGCCTTGCTCATTTTGAGGAGGATCTGGAAAGGCTAGGGCTTTATGAGACCGTCAGGGCGACTTGTTATGGAATTCAGATGAGCGTAGCGAACTTCTACGCCATCTTTGAGTTATACTGCCCCGCTATATGGACCTTCTTCACCCCTGTTGATGAATTGGGTATGGCTCTGCACGAGATGTGGGAAATTTCTGCTCTGCCTTTGGGGTTTATCCCATATGAAGAATATTTCCCATGCAAGGCGGAATTGGCACTTCTGGAGAAGCAGGAGCCCGCTTTGCTTGAGACCTACCGGGAATTGATGTGCCACCTTTACATTTGTTCCAGCATGCATGGGAGCCATAAGGGAGCTTCATGCAGTCTGAAGAGCTGGAAAAATTATTTGTTCCCCGACTGGAAGGTAATCCTGAAGCAGCTCATTGTGGAGTTACAGATGAAGACATCTTTCGCCGGATACAAGAGCACTCTCAAGGGGATTTGATTCTGAAAGAAGATGACAGACCCTATGAGAAAGGCGATTTGGAGTTTTCACCACCAGGCTCGTCGACCGACGTCTCGGAAGGCACTTCTAGCTGGTTTCTTAACGGTCTAGTTGAAGAGATGTATGGTGCCGTCTTCATCTGGCGATGTCATTCATCCGACTGTGTTATTGCCTGCCATTCATCTAGTCCATGGTCGTTCTCTTGCACTCCTTCCAGCCATGGTGTGCTGTATTCAGAGAGGTCTTTGTGCATTGACGGAGGCTTTCTGTAGGCCACCAACAACGAAACGGGAAAAGGGGACTATTCTGCCCTGCGACGGACCAAACCCCAGAATAGGCCTGCCATATACTTATTTGATGGCGTGGTTCGCCCTTCACTGTCCTTCCATGATCGAAGCCAGAGATGACCCCCCAGAAGGTGTTCGAACGGTACTTCTCCGTCGATTCGAGGGATGTTCATGTTTGAAGACTTATGTGGCTGTGGTCCGTAAGCTACTGTGCCGCCATGACGTCTATAGCCTTTTCCGCTGCTTCCCTATATTCGTGATGCGGGCTATGGTGAAGAGTTCAAGGATGTGAGAGAAGGGCAGACACCATTAAGCCGGGGAATCTTTGAGTGGCTGGTCAGTATTCGGCCCTCATATTTGTTGTACAGAAGCAGAGATACCTGCTATCTGGAGCCCTATATTCTAAGTCGGTTTACCCGTCAGTTTGGTATGACCAACTGTACATGGGCAATCCAAACAGCAATCTGGCTTTCATGGGGAGTCTCATCGATGAAGCCCGCGCCTGGCGGTTCTTCATTGCTGGCTGTACCGAAGCGCGGTGTGCATGCTGCTAAGGACTCTGAACCTTCTGATGACCCTGGAATTCTGCCAGTGGTTTACGACCTCAAATTCCACACCCACCGGATTTTTATTAATTCTTCTGGTGTGAAGTTAATTTCTTAGCGGCTGAAGCGAAAGGTCACTGAGAAGAGTGAGGGTAAAAGGGTTCGCGTCCCAGGCCTCGGGGAGTTCATTGCCGTTGATGACAGTGAAGCCTCAGATGCAAGAAGTCCTCGCTTCAAAGCGAAAGCAGGTGCTGAGGCTCCAGCAGCTGCTTCTGGCGTGGTGGGGACGGCCCCCGTAGAACATGCTGATGTTGAAGAAGTGAAGGAAGAAGATCCGACGTCTACTTCAAACGAAAACGGGAGGGTAGATCTCGTAGGAAGAGGGTAGTGAAGAAGCCTCGTCGCTACGCTCCTACGGCTATTGCAGAGGGCGAATTACTTGCAGCGGATCCTCCTCCTGCCCCATTAGTACTGAATTGTCGGTTCCTAAACCGACTACTGGTAAAGTCGCTCTGGAGCTGGGTAAAATCAGCTTCGTCCTTGTAATATACTTTTTATGTGTTCTGGACAGCTGATTATTTGCTTTGTGATGCAGGAACTGAGACGGTAAGAAGCCTAAGAGCTGAAGCTGTCGGAGAACAAGGGGAGCATTATGATCCCTTGTTTACCTATAAGGAGGGCGATGAGGCTGGCTATTTCGCCGTCTCAGAAGAGTCCGGAGATGATGCGGCTGATATAGGTCCTTCGGGCATTGGGAGCTCGAAAGGAAGTCCCGAAGCTTCTAGCTCCTTTGGGTGGACCACGGAGGGTTCGGCAAGCGAAGGTGGGCGGCCATTCGTGTTGATTCCGCCAAAGATTTTCCTATGGAGCCCTAGGGACTGATGCAGCCGTCAAGACGATTGAGGCGACATTATCTTTGGTATTATTTTGACCTTTTAGCACTTGCTATTTGTTATGCCCTGCCTAAACAAAGTCTTGTTGCAGGTGTTCCGCCTCAGGGTGCATCGACTTCAAGAGAGTTAACCAATCTTCCTGAGGGATCCAGGGGTGAAGTAAGCACTTTGATCGCGGCGGATGCTGCTGAGTTGGATGCTTTGTATGGCGACCTGCCCTCTTATCAGCCTGAACCAGCAAGAGGAACTGAAATTGAGGGGATGGTAGTCATGGAGCCGATCTCACTTCCAACCATATCGGTGAGTGAGATGCCATCGGTTTTGCCAGCGCCGCCTATCTTGCCAGGTGCGGAGCTGAAGGTGATTACTAGTCCTACTTTTCCAACACTGGTGGTTGAGCCTGCTCTCCCGAAAATAGTCACTAGTCCTACGTCGGTTGTGGCTAGTGTACTGGTTCAATGAAGACTCCTCCGAGATCACCGACGACCTCTCATGTTGCTGCAGCCAGTGCTTCTACTATTCCTTCCACAGTGGTATCAATAAAGCCGGTGGAATCTGTTTCTTCAGGGGCTGCTCGTCTACCAGGAGTGATTGAGGCTGAGAATGAGTTTGTGGCTGAGCTAGTTGATAGCTTCTATAAGGGCTTGAAGCGATTCATTGCTTTGATTTTGAAAGGCTCGACTACCTCATTCTCTGCTTTAAAGGTGGTCCTCTCCCGAAGCATTGAGAGTATCCGAGACTTTGGAAGGGATGACCAGGCCGCTGCATTAGAACTTCTGGTGGACCAACTTGAGAGGGATGTAGACGAATGGCGCCGTCTTAGCCATTCGGACCTGGAGTCTTCAATTAACGAGCAGCTTGCATACCTTGTTGCTCAAATGCATGAAGCTCATCTTGTCGCTTAAGAAGCCGCTAAGGCCATTTCTTCTGACTTGAAATCCTTGGAGAAAAGAAGGTAGAGCTCGGGGACGCCATAAACGCTTCTAGTAGTGTTCTTCTTGACACTGAAGATAAAATTGAAAAGGCCAAGGAGATGATCAGGAAAGCAAATCTTCTTTTATCCAAGGCTGAACCAGTGCGTCTTGAAGAGGCTGCCCGGCTCGAGCAGCTTAGGGCTCAAAATGACGAACTCTTGCGGCAAGAGCTAGCTCAGAGGGCAACTTGGTTGAAGTTGAAGCTCACTTAGCCCAGACGGCAAGCTTTAATGAGGCCGAGTTGAGGTCGCAGACTCTTTTAGGGCTGCTGATGATAGGAAGACAAGGCTGGTCATTCTTGAAGGACGGATCAAATCTTATGAAGCACCATCATAGCTTATAATATGTGCCTTCATGTATCCCTCCTAATGAAAGCGATTTTATTTTGATTCCCCTGTTGTATTTTCAACTTGATTTATTTTCTGAATTCTCGCTTTTAAGTTGTATTATAGCCACTTGAGAAAATAGTCCTTACTGGACTAAAAAGATGAGACTTGGTTATCTGCCGGTTCAGAGGTCGCAATGACATAACCGATTAAGAAGCCGCCAAGCTCCAAATTCTGTCGTATGATGACAAAGCAATAGTCCTTGTCGGACTGAAGGATGAGTCTTGGCTATCTCCCGGTTTAGAGGTCG